>JAVQJD010017821.1:0-10257 GCA_036023655.1 Nannoperca australis | reverse complement strand
TTCTATTCATTTCACAACGTATGGTGGTGAATAAGTGTGACTTTTCATGGAAAACACAAAATTGTTTGGGTGACCCCAAACTTTTGAACGGTAGTGTATATATATATGTATATATATATATCTGACAGGTGCCATTGTGACTAGATAATCAATGTTCTTCCATTATAACCGGTCAGTGGTCATAACGTTATGGCTGATCGGTATATATAGCACCTGGCTGTTTTACAGCTGACTTAAAAAACTGTGAATCTATTCTTTTTAAACTGAAACCAGCTGAAAGTATGTTCTTTTCCTTCACATTAAGATGGAGGTCACTTTTACTTTGTTACCACAGCTTGTGTTAATGTTTCACAGCCGTCTGTGCCACCAGTCCCCCTGCTTTACTTAGGAGCCAGAAGAACTGGTATCCTAGCAACAGAAGCAGATATCCGTACTTTGTTTGTTTTGCCACACAATGCGCGTGTGTGTGTCTGTGTTTATGTTTATGGTGTGTGCACTTTTGTACAATGTGAGCGCATCTGTGTGTGCATGAGCTTCTCTATAGAAACGTGCTGTTAACATGCAAAGCGACACCACACTCCTGCCTGTAATGGCTCTGGATTTATTGGCATGTGAGAGAAAGCTGTTTACATAGTGCCCTCCACTGTTACCAATGGCCATGATAATGCTGTCAGGCAAGGCTTACTGAGCCCACTTGATAGTGTTTACAAACTAACTTTAAAATGTGCTCCACTGTACTGCATGCCAATTCTTATCCATTCCTACAACAAACCTGCTCTCAGTGAGGTCATTGGTGGAAGGATGCCTGCTGATCCTTTGCAGAAAATTTCAACATTCCCAATGCAAACCATTTTGCAGCAAAAATTTCTAAATCTAATTTACAAAAACTGGATCTAATAAAGCATAGAAGAATGGATGGAAGGCATCCAACAGTCCCTTTGAGGAATGCTGTGTGCTTTTATTGTGTCTAATTGAATTACTGATCCACTCCTTGGAACTTCGTCAGATATCTCAGAGCTGCCCTCATGTTATACATAAACTCCCTTAAATGTGATTTAGATTCATAGTGTTTGGATATCCTCACTGGATATTTGGAGATAAATAGATGTAGCTTGGGTATGTTTTTTTATATAGGATGGGGAAGTTGATATAAACTCTACAAAGTAGACTGCTGAATACTTCTCATGTAAAATGAGGTGAAACAACATTTTTAAAGTAAAAGAGAAACTCAACAACATCAATGCAGAAGCAGATATACCATATTTTTTCATTCCACATATTGTTCTTCCTTGACACAACCTGGTGCCTACATTACCCACAAAGCAGCTCGATCACAGACAGTTGTTTTGAAAATGCAAGTATGTAGTGGCCTCGAGCTGCTAGCCTCAAGCAGAGATGAGGAGTGGGCTACAGAGGGCTATATTGTAGTTTTCTGCCCCAACCAGTGCTGACTCAAGTAACATCATGTGAGGCAATTTATCAGACTTTGAGTGGCTCCCTTTGGAGCTTCAGAAGGTGTTATGCAATTTTTGCATAACAATTTTTATGTATGCAGCCATATTCAAGACCTGCAAACAGACTTTAATATATAGAATCTGCATACTTCCCCTTTAACTGTACATCATTAGTGTAATATGCAAGCCTCAGTCTTTGCAGAACTGCAAACAAAGATGCATCTGTAACAAGCATCTGTAGACTATACCCATAATGTATTTATGGGCTATCCTTGGCACAGCCTTAACCAAAAACATACAGTTTGAAAAATTGAAAAGAGTCAATAAGAGTCTGACCTCACAAGGAAGAATTACTGCACTTTCTAATTTATTCAAATACTTAAAATAAGGTATGTTTATGTATAACTGACCTCTAAGTGGTGGAGTGAGTTGTTATGACTCTCGTCTGTCAGGAACGAAAGCAAAAGTATAGTGACATAGTTAAAGAGCCACCAGTCCTTGTAGGGAGGAGATTTTTTGGGGATGGATGAGTCAACAATGCATGTGACTTGGATATGATAGCCTGCTCTTTGTTTATTAGAGCGATTTTATGCCTAGAGATTAGAGGAAATGAGAGAGATATATGCAACACAGGTCGCTGGATGAAATCGAACCAAGGACATTGTGATTCCTGGACGTCCCAAGAGAACTTTTTAGTGAAGTGAGAGGAATCTTGCAGAAGGAGTAGATGTGCTTGCATTAATCTGTAATTATTTGAGTGCAGATTATTATTGCACAAAAGCAGTATTTTTATCTGCTTTAAAACATGTCTGGTGGGGATCTGTAAACACATAGTTATTTTAATTATTATTTTGACTTTTCCTATAACTAACAAAGTGCTTAAACTTAACAAATCAAAGGGTTAGTTTAAAAATGCGTTTAGAAAATGCTAACAAATGATTGCGACCCCGCAATACTGCAAGCATCAGTGGGCAAAATGAAACAGCTCTTACTATTTGCTAATTGCAAAAGTATATCCATGCTAAAATGCATAGCGATAGTTTAGGTTGATTTGTAGCAGAAGTGTAACCGTAGAAACTATAGCATGTAAATAGCAACCATGCCAAAAAACTGTGATAAAAAAACTATCCTGAAGATACTGTGCAGCTCTCTTAGTGCAATATCCGTCTGCTGTAACCAAGTAATACTGGCTTTGATGAGAAATCAGCACAACAAAGGCAACAGAAAGACATGTAGATGAAAGTTCTCCGATCCTCAAATTGAGCAGTGTTCCTCTTTTTAAAGATGATTTTCAGATAAAGATGTTAACATAGCTGGAAAACAGCCAGCAGGCATCTCTATTCACTTGGACCAATTTCTTTCTATCTTCAGTGCCACCCTTACTCCAACTCCTTCTCCCAAACACAGAGTTTGTCCTTTATAATTGAAACTGTGTGAAGGAATGTGATTTCTGATAAGGTTAATCTTCACAGTGATTAAGCTCCTATAATCTCACAGATAGAGGGGGATCACGTTTGATGCCTGAGATAACGGGCTGGGTGCAGAACAAGCCCACGTTTGTTTTGTTTTTTTTGTTTTCCTGAAACACACACACACGCACGCACACACACGTACACGTACATACATACATTCATGGTTATCTCACTTAAAATGTAGCAGGGCAGACCTAGTAGGATTGCAAACATCTGTTCTTGTTAAATTGCATGAAGTTTTATTGATCTGGTTCTGTGGCCACATTCCTTTGCAATTTACTGCTGTGGGAGGAAAAAGCAGAGGGTGTTGGCTTTTACGGAAGATCACTAGTTCAGGTAGTTAATGCCCACAGCCTCTTTTTTCCCCCTTTAAATCTACCATGAGGGGTATGCGAAGAGAATTCAAATGAAAACGGACTACTCTCCCTCCTCTGTAGTCCAGTCAGCCAGGTCTGGGAGCTTTGTGTGATTTAAGGTGCATTGTGCAAGGGCCAAATAGGCTGCAGATGGGTAGGGGGTCTGCAGCTTCATAACCTCGCAGCTTATATGTATGGATTATCTAAGGTAAATTATGCATGGGGGGCTTTCTTATATTCTGACCTGGCAACCCCAACCTGGCTGGTGTAATGAGGAGCTGGTGGTTTCAATTAAGGAATGCTGGCCTACTGATATAATTCTTCTACCACAGTGCTCGTACCTATGCATATGAAATGTATGTGTGTTACTAACATCTTTAAGGGGATTATCTTGAGGAAAAAAGGACTTCTTTTATTCATATACTTTTGGCATAATTATTTTTATTTAAAATTATAATATATTTAATTTTTCGAAGTCAAACTGAAATCACTTTTGTGCAAGTAAATATAAACATTCATACTGCAGCTAGATGAAAGTAGATGAAAGTTCCCCAATCCTCAAAGCATTGTTCCCCTTTAAAGCTACTGTATGTATCTTTTCATAACGTTTTACATGTATTAATCACTTTATATTGCCTCTGTATGAACGGACTGTAATGTAACTTAAAAAATGAAACCTTTCTCGACTGGTTACCTATAGCAGTCTGTGAACTGATTTCCATTTAGAGGACTCGGGTTTTTATATAGTGTTAGGGGAGGGGTCATGCTCAGTATGGCCCCAGTGCGTCATCAAGCCACGATTTCAGGCCCCCTCAAAAAATCTTGAACACAGAAATGGTGAAAAAATAAATAAAATTTTTATTTCTTCTTTTTGGTTGTTACAATTTTGTTCAAGTGGGTACACAGGTCAATTCAACTATACAAACTAAATTCCTTACTTGAGTAATATATGAATGGGTTTTAATAACACCCAAAATAAAAAGAACTGTGGAGCAGCAAGAGCCTCATTTCGACAAACACTAAATCTTATCAGGGAGTTTAGGAGTGGAGCCAGACAGCCCATGTTCCTAGTGTGAAGTGAGCACTGGCAATAAATCATTGGACCCTTCTTCTACCCAGTTGGAGTCTGAGCATGTCAGGAAGCAGTTGTTTCCTTAAATTCTCCTCCAGTCTGATGCAGAGAGAACAAACTCTTGCTGCTGCCAACAGCTACACTTTCAGAGCACGGCACCAGGAGTTTATCACACAGATTTGTTGAAGAGAAAATATTTGTAGGAAAGTGATGAAAAGGTTACTGTGAAAGGTTGACAACAGGCAAGAGGAAACTGCAATAAATTTTTAAGCTCAGGGGAAACTTTTCACAGGTTTGTGCAGTTTTTATGGCAATGTTTCCTTTATTGAATTTTCTCAAGGTTAATTCAAAACAACTTATTTATTTCTCCACACCATTTAGTTTTGTTATTGTTACTGGACACCTTGTACTGAAAAGGGTGTGATGAATTGGAATAAGTACATAACATATTCATTTAATGTAAACACATTTTATGAAAAACCAAGAATTCAATTCACTGTGTAGTTGTGAAACACAACACAATGTAATCAGAAAAGGGGATTTCCAAAGTAAATGAATGTACTGGATAATCTCGAGTGAAAACATTCTCTGTAAGATCAAGGAGACGGGTTAAAATCATACCATTTACAGAAACCGCCACCACAGCCGAGATGTGAAGGCTCTGAGTAAACATGCCAGATTAAAGACTCACGGTCTCACAGAGATGTTAAGTCTAAACGCAGCAGAATATCGGCTCAGGATGTCATCACTTCTTCACACAGCTGAGGTCTGCCGTCTCATTATGGGAGACATGCTGGCTGTCATGTATGTAAAGAACAGTTAAAAGGGAAACGTATATTCCAACAGTTTAGGAAATCTTTTATCTCACTGGGTTAGATGTGTTTAGCTATTTGCTTAGCACTAAGACTAAAGGAAGGCGGTGGTATTTTCATGTTGTATATCTGTAGTTAACGTGTAATAATGGAAGACTTTAATGTGTTTACATGAGCACTATTTGGTTATTATCAGATTTTTTAAGTATTTTGGGTAGGGGTGGGTAATATGAATAAAAAACCTCAAAATAAAATTATACACACTATAAATAAAGTAAAATATAGTAAAGCAATTTTATATCAGTATCAATTGTGATGTAATACATTTTCTGGAAAACCAGTTGAGAAATAGTTAATTGATTAAATGAATGCTGAGATTGAGATTATTTACTCATTGATTAATCATTTGTTCTATAAAATGTTAGAAAATAATAAATGCCAATAAGATGATGTCTGCCAATTGCTTGTTTAGTCCAAACCCCAAAATGTACAGTTAAATGTCACAACGTGGGAATGTTTCTTTTCAGTTTATCAGTTCAATCCTTTAGCTCTAAAAACAAATACTCGTTTGTACATGTAAATATTATATTCTGATTTTGAGACACCTGAATAAGATACTTTGATCAGACACAAATTATTCTGAGAAAAACCGTATTGTTGCTCTTGTCATCCGTTACTGGTAATGAGATGTTCTGTAGAAGCCAAATCCAGCAGTGCGGTCAATGCATTAGCGCGCACGCAGTCAGCCAGAAACCATTCATTCTCAACTGCTGAGGTATATCGGGGAGTACAAAACAACAGAGGTGGTGGCTAAGAGGTTTAAGAGGCAAAGACACACCACACATTCGGAAAGGGAACATAGACTGCACTTATTCTCTTTTCAACCTTAATGGACAACAATCATTTACATACACCCTCACACACCGATGGTGATGGACTGCTGCTTATGGAGAGAATTTTGTTTCTTTTTAAAACAGCCCAAAAAATGGTTTTAGAGAGAAACTTTCCACACTTTTGCTTGGAAACCCTAAATTTTTGCTTTCAAACCCTAAAATTTAGCTTGCAAATCTAAACGTTTTGCTTGCAAATCTAAAAGTTGTGCTTCCGGTTCCGCTTTATGCCGTGGGCGGGACCTACGCTAAAAGACGTTTCTATTGGCCAGTTGTGATGTGAGTGACAGCTTGGCAACATGCCGTCAGTTAACGAGAGACGCTGTTTTGAAGTCCACCGGAGGAGAGCGGATAAAAGTCCATACAAATGTCTGACATTCGTATGGACTTAGGTCCCGCCCACAGCATAAGGCGGAACCGGAAGCACAACTTTTAGATTCGCAAGCAAAGCTTTAGGGTTTGAAAGCAAACGTTTTAGATTCGCAAGCAAATCTTCAGGGTTCGCAAGCAAAACTTTTAGATTTGCAAGCAAACATTTAGGGTTTGAAAGCAAAAGTTTAGAGTTTGAAAGCCAAAGTTTAGAATTTGAAAGCAAAAGTGTGGAAAGTTTCTCTCTCAAACCACTTTTTTTGACTGTTTTATAAAGAAACAAAATTATCTCCATAGAAATAAAGGTAATACACTAAGGTAGAGCCAGGAAGTAACACGCCAATGGATGAGTAGAGATTTATACAATACCCTTTCTTCAAACTTGACACCAGCTGTGGCTATAGCATCATAGTTAAGTGATAAGTGACAATACTCCAAAATATCAATATGATTAAAGAGAAAACAAACACCAGTACAGAGTAAAAGTACATGTATTGTGGATTCTGAGGCAGCATGAGCCAGGAGTAAAACTATTACACAAAAGGTGGATGTTATGTAAGAAGTTTCAAGAGTGTTAAACTTATATTGTCTTCTTGCAGGTTCCCCAGAGAGGGCAGCTTTGATTCTTTATTTAAATACAGTACATTTTAATACAATCTTGTATTATAATGCATTTAAATCTAATTTAAGTCAAGAAGATCCACTCCATCAACTAAAAGTTAGGCTATTTCTCTGCAAGGAGGACTACTGCAGTGTTTACCACAGACATTCACTGCTGTTTGCAGTAAAGTGTCCCATGCTCCACCAGTTACTATTAAAATGTGGCTTTGTTTCTTTGAAGCACCTTTTTATTCAAAATCACAATTATAATACTTGTTTTGTTTTTTACCCAATAAAAGTACTACAGGTGTAAAAGTAATGATTTTGTAGTGCTCAGTACACTTATACAGTACAGTTATACCAACAAGGATAACACCTGTACTGTATGTAAACTTATAAAGGGCAGATACTCTACTTATTGGTCACAGACCATTTTTTATGATGTTTAAAGATTTCTCTGTAAATGAGAATGAAGAGTTGCTCTCATAGTGTGTCTCCCTAGTCCTCCTTTGTGGATATAACAGTAGTATTACAGTACAGGTAAGAATAAACAGGGCCTAAAGTGTCCAGAGTACATATAATGTGGTAGATGTACACATCTATTGTAATTACTGTCCTGGATGTTTAACTTTCAAACAGAAAACCATAGACATATGACAGGTAATGCTCATTTAGTTGTCCAAATCCAACCTTGAGATTAGGATAAGTCCACTATCTCCAAAAATGTACTTCAGTCATTTTGCGCACAAAAACTGCAAGTTATTTAATCAATCAGTCAATGTCAACTTGTTCTTGGATCAGACAGTTCTGGATTTAAAATTTTTAAATTTTAAATCACAATTTTGCCTCTCTCTCTCTCTCTCTATATATATATATATATATATATATAGTGCAATAGCTCCTCTGTGTCAGAGAGATGGTGTATTTTTCTAGTCATAGTTTGTAATGCCTCCCCTCATTAACATACATTTGCAAAACCTGTGCTATGCTATTTCTTTCTTTTTTTCTGCTTTTTATTCCTCTTGTTTTGTTGGGGGTGTTGCCTGTGTTTTTCTGAGTTGCCTATGTACAACTATATTTCCCCATTCAGGAGGGTTCTTGATTCCATACTTACTCATGCTATTTCTGGAGGGAGTTCCCTTATTCTACTTGGAGCTTGCCATTGGTCAGAAAATGAGGCTAGGCAGTATCGGGGCATGGACTGCCATCAGCCCTTATTTGGGAGGAGTGGGTAAGTGCTGTCTGAACTAACTGTACTTGCAGTGCTTACTGAATTAATGCAGCTTTGTGACTCCTCACTGCATCCAGATAGAGTAGTGATGAGTGCCTTTCTGGTGGCAGAAAAGAAAACATCATGTTGGATTTGATGAGACTGCAGTCAACATGTGGTGGAAAGTGGGACTATACACTGTACTGTCTGTGAAACACTAATGCTTCTGGTGCTTTGTGTGGTCCCGGTGTCTGCCTGAACTAAGTTAGCATGATATTTTCATAGTGCTTTGACTCCATTGTTAATGCACATAGATGAACTTACTCGGAAATCATTAGGAGTTTATATGTGGATGTAGAATCTGTAAAATTGGAGACAAAGTGTCCTTTGTAATGGTGTTTGATTTTTAATTGTTTTTCCCTCATTTTAGGTATTGCTAGTGTTGTGACATCAGTGTATCTGTGTCTCTATTACAACATCATCAATGCATGGAGTTTCTGGTACCTCTTTCATTCATTTCAAGTGAGCTGCTAATTAACAAACTACAGTAATTTTTTCAATAGCAGATACTATATATATATATATATATATATATATATATATATATATATATACATATATACACACACAAAATGGTGGATGTCATTTGGACAGTAAGGTAATAGACCTTTACTTTTCTGTGTTCACTCCCATCCCAGTCAGTCCTGCCCTGGGCAGATTGCCCCATCAATTCCAACCGGACAGGACCTATAGAGGAGTGTGAACGGGCTACACCCACCCAGTACTTCTTCTATAGGGAAACACTGAACATCTCTTCTTCTATTGAAGAGAACGGAAGCATTCATACAGGCCAGGCATTGTGCCTCCTGCTTGCCTGGGGGATTACCTACCTGTCAATTGTCCGAGGAGTTAAGTCAACTGGGAAGGTAAGACAGCTCCAAGTTTCTCAAATTGCAGATTTATTTTTGTTGAAATAAAGGAATATACTGTGTATCAAATCAGACTCCGATCATGCAGTTTACATTTCCCCATCAACACTTAGCCAAAGCTTTATTCTGATGATTTAAGTTAGGTTTTAAATTTTTTAAGACATTTAGTTCATAGAAATGACATTTATCTTCTGATGGATAGTTTACTTTAACAAGTTCAACTCTGTAATCTTCGATTTCAAAAAGCTTAATAAGCTCTCAAAATAAAAAATACTCAACATGCCACAACCTGAGTGACAGTGAATGACCCATATATTTAAATTTGTGTAAATTTTGCCCCCATTTTTCTTGATTTTTGTGTATATACAATTCTATATACATACATTTTTCCCTCCTCATATCAATAATAATAGAAAACTACTACTTATGCTTTGACTTTTGCCTACCATCTGTTTTTTCAGCGCTTTGATAACTTATTGCAATTTTCAAACTCCTCTTTTAATTTAGAAATCAGCATCGAAAATAAATTAGGTGACATCCTAAACGTCTCTGAAAATGTATGTGGATTAAATGAATTGATACTTTGTTGCCATTCTTTATTATAGACTAAGATATTTTCATTCTCGGAGACCTCACGTAACAAAAAAAGATTGTAAATAAAGTTTTCAAACATAAGGGAAAAAATGATTATAAAAAAAACTGTTGGCTAGTATATATACAGTCAGGTCCATAAGTATTGGAACATCATCTTTTTGGCTCTATACACCACCACAATGGATTTGAAATTAAATGAACAATATGTGCTTAAACTGCAGACTCTTTTTGGCTCTATACACAACCACAATGGATTTGAGGGTATTTACATCCAAATCAGGTGAACGGTGTAGGAATTACAACAGTTTATATATGTGCCTCCCACTTTTTAAGGGACCAAAAGTAATGGTAAAAAAAGAATACCTAATACCTAAAAAAACCATTTAGGTATTTAGCAGACGCTTTTATCCAAAGCGACTTCCAAAATAAGAGCTTTACATCAAGTGCATAGAACCATGATTGAAAACAACAGGACGTCTCATCAGACTTGTAAGGGCTG
>JAVQJD010017807.1:0-51971 GCA_036023655.1 Nannoperca australis | reverse complement strand
GATCCTTAAAAATCTTTAAAATGAAACAGCATATGAAGGAAAACTCCCTCTTATGTCCAACATAAGCACATAGTACTTCATTTTAATGGGTCACAAGCCAAGATAATCTAACACACGCCATGTGACAAACTGTATGTGATAAATTGACCAATTTCATATAATTATCAATTAGTGACTTAAATCCTGGTGCTTACAAGTAAACTGCGTAACAAAACAAAGTAAATCTTTAAATATCTTGCCATAACACTTTTTCTCATCATCTCACATATTACATTAAGTCCAGTTTTGAGTCAGTTCTTCATATGTTACTGTCTGTCCGTCCTCCAGGTGGCTGTGCAGGTGAAGCCAGTGTACACCCCTCCCCAGCTGTTCCCCATTGGAAATGAAACCATCACCTACATTGCGACCGACCGCTCGGGGAACCAGGCCAACTGCTCCTTCACAGTCACTGTCGTCGGTGAGTTCATCCTTCTGGAGACTACATCAACTTTAAACAATGTGTTCTGCATATTGCCTGCGGTATGACTCGCATGCCTCATTTTAGTGAGCGATGTATAGAATTAGAACATTTCTTAGAAATTGGCTCACCCCAGGTTATGATGTCTCCTGTTAGAAGAATAATAGGCTGAATGCAACACAAAGTGAGTTTGAAGACATCAAAAAAGACATCAAGACATCTCATCTGACTGAGACGAGGCGTCTCCATAATAACAGTGATGTCAGCTTTCTGGCTTTCTATCTATTGTTTTGTCTCATTCTTCTCCCTGCTGATGCTGGCTCAAGTACACACAGCTGAGAGGCTTTGTATACATATGAAATACATTTTAGATGACTGATGTAAAGATTTATGTTTTCATGGCAGTGCAGACAAATTCCACTTAACACGTTCAAATTCAAGTCGCATGCAGGTTGTTGATCCTGTATCACTCTAAACCTCAATATCTACCCTCAAAACTGATTAAAAGAGAAAGGCACGCACATCCTGGCAACATGCAACATGTGTTCAGTCTTAATAGTCATTGGCTTCAACTCAGGGGCAACCATGTCTTTCAGAGGACGAGAACCAAAGCCGACATACTTAATGTCAGTTCAGCTCGACTTTGTAACCCAGTTTGTTACTTCATCCGCCTGCCTACCTCTGTGTCGTATAGTTCATACAGTAAAACTGTGATTTAATGGAGGAGTCCGTCCGCCCACAGCAGGTGCCAAACAGGACTCACTCAAACAGGGTTACTGCAAAGAGTGAAAAACAGGGGTGTCCCATGTCAACCGCTCAATAATCACAGCAGTCAGGGGGAAAAACCTCAAGCATGGTAGCCGTGAACATTTCCATATGTTATTATGGTGGTGGAACGTTGTGGTTTTTTATTAGAGACATGTGTTTAACTAGTGCCCTCTGACACTCTGTACTGCTGCATCGAAAAAGTCAGATCACAGCGTAGCACTCTGCTCCCGACAGTTTCTCTAATATTGCTATAATCTATTCCAGTGGTGGGAGCAAATGTGTGTTTGTCCCTTAAAACTAACCGCTATCAAGATGTTTAAATGTGCACAAATGTGCTGTTTTTATTGTGTTTCCTCCATCTGGTCATCAGGCATTACTCCTACTGTTAACCACCTTATATCCCTTTCTAGATACCGAGCCCCCAGTGATTGACAGGTGCAGGTCGCCGCCCACAGCCCAGGCCACAGACACTGAGACGGCGGTCGTTTGGGAGGTGCCGCAGTTTTCCGACAACTCAGGTATGTCTGGTCGCCGTTCTCAGACGGCGGCTCCGTGGATGGTTTATTCTTTCGCTCCTCTGTTCCACTCTGCTCCACCCTCTTCCTCCACTGATGATGTTTAAACAGGATCTTTTCCGTTGGGTGACTGGAAAAAGGGGATCAGGAGAGGTCTTTATGTGTGTGTGAATAATGGTGAGAGACACTGGACATATGGTCCAATGATGAGAGGACTGATCGTAATTGTGTGCATGAATGCCTCATTTGTGTGTCTGTGTTTAAGAGAGCGATAGAGAGAGAGTAAGACTGGTGGACAGAAGAAGTTGTTGCAGTGTCTGTTAATGTCATTAATGTTGAAACAGGCGGAGGAAGCAGAGAGAAGCAGGTGTTTTTGCTATAAAAATATGCTCTTTTGTGAGAGTTTGCTCTCATTCCATGCATTTTTCACACAGTAATTTGTATAATTATGGGAACACACAGGTCTTGACTCATATGAGACTTAAATGTTTTTGAATTACTTGTCAAATAATTGTTTTTCTTAATCAGAGTGACTGCAATACACAGAAGATGTGGGTATTAATCACTGTCTTAGCAAAGTTGACACTCCAGCTTTACACCCACAGGAAAAGAGCATTCAACAGCTAATTAATTAGTATTTACAGCAAAATATAGTCTTCAGAGTCTGTCTGTTAATTGTTTTGTCAGACAAAAACATGTGTTACTAAATTGAAATATACAAGTTTAGTACCCCAACACTTAATTACATTACTATATACTATGTGTAGTACTTATGTATAGTTACTTTCCACTTCTGCACATTTGCCTGTAAATGTGGACCACTAATAGACCACCCTGCTACGCTCACTACGTTCATGCTTTGCAATTCAGGCCCATCCTGCTATAAAGGAGTGCATCAAGGCCACTCTGCCAAATAGACTAAATATCGTAGAGCTGGCGGGCTCTCTCTTGGCACTCTAGCTGTACCCAAACAGCCGTAGTGGTGACAGACAACAAACCAGACTTCTCCAGGGTTCCAGTCCACAGCCAGGCCCATGCAATTCACTGGCTCTGGCTTCACACATACACACACACACACACACATTAATAACACTAACACTGCACAGACATGTGTTTCTGTGTGTACACACAAACACAGGCCTCAAACTTAACGCCTTACTCCGAGACTCCCAGCGTGCTCATTCCCCACCTGTCTGCAGAGGTGCACCCCCATCAAACACACACTCGCCTCACACACACACACACACACACACACACACACACACACACACACACACACACACTGTAATAACAGGCTGCTGCGGCTGCTTCGGGCCACACGACGTCAGCCCAGCGCTGCTTCGACGTCAGTGTTTTGTTTTTCCAGGCCCACACCCTGATGCCAGCGCTATATATAGTCGTGACTCGGTAGACACGCATAAACACTCGTACACACACACACACACACACACTATGCATAAGGGGAGACACCAGACTCCAGCAGGCCAGACGTGTGTCAGCCCTGTTTGAACGACGTTTCTACCCTTAAAGGAGAAAGTGGATTGGTGTGAAACAAAAAGTCATCACCCACCTCCTCTTGTTTTATTAATCTTGTCTGCATCTCTCACCCTTGCAGTTGTTGCAGATGTTTTTCACAGCCTGTGTGTAAGACTACAAGCAGCAGACCCACAATATTTTACGTGCACACACACTCCTCTCATCACCGCTGCCTCTCTTCACATTCAGTTTGTTTTAAGCCAACCAGACTATAAGAATTTTCCCTCTCCAGTCCCAAGTGCTGTATTTTTATGCTGCCATGTGATGCCCAGACACACCATTCCCATGTCAACATATCGTTGTTTAACACAACTCCTATGGTTTACTGGGAGTGACTCATTTAGTTCTGGAAAATGGAGTAAGGCCAAGACTGCCCTCTGCAGGATAACTGGAGTAACACTTTTGACTTTTGATAAATAATTATTTTAAAATATATGCAATAATTTGAGTATTCCTCATTATTTTAGGGTTATTTGTCAACTGCTTTACTGTGGATAGCGTCTAGCGTTACTGTATTTGCACCAGATGTCACAGGTTAGGATATGCACAGGTTAAAGAATATTATGCGAAATAAATGTACAAAAAGAAAGCCGACTGTTCACCCTATGAACATAATAGGGGATAAAAGATATAAAATGCTGTGTATACTCTAAGTGTGTTTGTGTAATACTTTTACTATGATGTTGTTTTACATGCATAATTGTTAAATGTGCTGTATATCTATAACCAACACCTTTGTGATGTGTGTGTTTCTCTCAGGCGGTCGTCTCACAGTGACCAGTAGCCATAGTCCAGGCTCTCAGTTCCCAGTAGGAGAGACTCTGGTCCAGTACACGGCTACTGATGCAAGAGGGAACAGCCGCACCTGCAACCTCACCATCACTGTGCAAGGTACAGACAAATCGTGGCTTTTTAAATAGCTTTTATTGAGTCTTGTTGTATACATGTATAAATGTTTGTCGCAATCTCTGAAAATATATATTAAAAGGGTCAGAATGAAAAGGCATTGGAAGTATTCCCATGGTAGAATTTCAGTGTAGATTCGTCTTGTAGTGTGTTTTTAAGGATGTATTATCAGAAAATGAGCCCCAACATGACCAGACCACGGAAGTATTATATGCTATGTGTGTGTGCCCAGGGACGACCTGTGAACAGCCGTATGTGCCAGTGAATGGAGAGTTCGTCTGCTCTGAAGAAGAGGAGGGTGTTAACTGTACTCTTCATTGTAAAGAAGGCTACAGCTTCACTCAGGATGCAGTGCACAGCTACTTCTGCGCCTACAACGGCGTGTGGGAGCCGCCCTACTCTCCAGACAGACCCGACTGCTCAGGTAATCGCAGCGCAGGTATTCTGTTAAGGAACTAGGTGCATCTCATTACTGCAGGTACATTTCAGTCTACATAACTGCCTGTATGGGCACATCATTCTTGCTCTTATTGCACAGGTGTTGTCTACATTTTGTAAACTAACATAAAGCACTGTGGTGTATTAAAGCCTTTTTTTCCTTCCTAGTGAAACGTATAGCAAACAACGGTTTCAAGCCCTTTGAAATGCTGTTTAAAGCATCTCGCTGTGACGATGTGGACATGGTCAAGTCATTTACTGGAGAGTTCAACACCAAACTGGGAGGCATGGTGAGGACTTCATATACACACACATGCATACACACTGATTTGGCAGAAATCCTGAAACACAAGAAACACTTTTTTCTTCTTCTTCACAGCTCCCCAACATCTGTAGCAGCGATGACGTCACCTGCAAGCTGGAGGTGATGTCACAGGGTCACTGTCTAGAGTACAACTACGACTACGAGAACGGATTTTCTATTGGTAGGACTTACATACACTAAACACCCCACCTATATTTTAATGAAAGCATCTTATTAGCTCATTATTCTTCCCCCACCTCCTCCTCTCTGTGTAATATTTATTAGTACCAGGGGGTTGGGGCAACAGCTGGAGTCCTCAGGGTGCCCAGGACTACGCCTACTTTGAGTCAGGCTTTGCCACAGGCACCCGGCAGCTCGCCAGGCGGCAGCAAGACAGCAGCATGCAACCCCACCAGCGCACCAAGAGGCACCGAAAAATCACAGGACCCACCAGAGACCAGAAGATTCAGATCTTTTTCAACATCACAGGTATATTGAATGTAATTTGCTGTGAAATTATTGACCTTTGCAGTGACAGGAATATATGTATATGTTATATATACAGTGTATATGTGCGTTTTTATATTCAATACCATCAGTTGTTAGTTATCAGTCCTTTAAACCTTGTCAATTCTCCCAGCAAGCATCCCTCTGCCCCTTTCGAGGAACGACTCAATAGAGGTAGCCAATCAGAAGAGACTCCTGCGGACCCTGGAGCAACTGACCAATCGTCTGAAGCGAACACTGGCCAAGCAGCCGCTGTCCAGTTTCCACGTGTCCTCAGAGATGATTGTAGCTGATCCCAAATCTCTGGAGAGCAAGAAGCCCTCTCTGTTCTGCAGGCCAGGCTCCATGCTCAAAGGCAGGATGTGCGGTGAGTTGGAGGGGATAGAATGACACATCTAATCTAACTCATCTAATCACCTTTTTATTTGTGGAATAGGCTTAACGTTATGGGATTTTAAGAAAATCTAATATTAAAGTTACGTGTTTGTGTGTGCTGTTGCAGTCCAATGTCCAGTGGGAACCTACTTCTCTCTGGAACATAACGAGTGTGAGAGCTGCTGGCTGGGCTCCTTCCAGGACCAGGAGGGTCAGCTGGAGTGTAAGTCCTGCCCTGAGGGAACCTCCACGGCCTACCTGCACTCCCGCAGCATCACTGAGTGCAAAGGTAAGATGCATTCACACAGTCAGACCTCAGCCTTACTGAAGGACAAACTGCATGTGCAAATCACTTAGATGGTATTGTGTTAAATTATTCACAAATAGTGCTTGATTAACATCATGTAAAATAAAATGAATGCCTGGATGTTTGTTAATTGTAGAACTGATGTTGTTTTGATGTTCTCTCTGCGCCTGAATATTGCTCATGATGTGGTGATTCACATATGTTTGCAGGGCAGTGTAAGCCTGGCAGTCACTCTCTGAATGGGTTGGAGATCTGCGAGTCATGCCCGCTGGGTCACTTCCAGACTGGTTTTGGCGCCAGGGAGTGCCTTGTCTGTCCTGACGAGACCTCGACTGTCACCAGAGGAGCAGTGGATGAGACAGAGTGCGGAGGTGATAGAGTTTGACAGTGTGGAGTGCACTCCCTTAATGTCCTATCAACGTGCTTATTTTAACTGTGAAAAGCCTTAATCATTCTGAAGTTAGTCAAAATGCTGCTAGGGAACAAAAACAAATATAATACCAGCCTGCAAGCAAAAATGTGTCTGTTAGAATTTGGCATTCATGTGCAATGATATCAGACATTCCTAGTTGGAAATGTATATGATCTCCTTTTAAAATTGGATGATACATCTGGAGACGCTTGACTTTTCAACCAGGACATGACACTTTTTAAAAACAAATGTGGGTGATTCACCTGCCCCGTTATATTCCTCAATGTTTTTGTTTCTTTTTCTGGTCTCCACTCTTGCAGTCCCCTGTCCATCAGGTCATTTCTCCCGTACCGGTCTGGTTCCTTGTTACCCATGTCCCAGAGATTACTACCAGCCCGAACATGGCCGCTCCTACTGCCTCTCCTGTCCCTTCTATGGAACCACCACTGTTACCGGGGCAACCACCATACAGCACTGCTCCAGTAAGTGTCTCTGACCACAACAAACCCACCAAATCAATTTTAAGTCGGAACCACACAAATACACACACACACAAGCCCTCGAAGATATCTAGAGGATCTTTGTTTTTATATTTGAGTTGGTTTCAAAATAAAATCTTTGATCACAACTGACTCAATAAAGGCAGCCTTTTTCAAGTCCACCCACAAATTCTCGATGGGATTAAGATCTGGACAAATATCGACACTGCCTGTGTTGTACTTCCTGGTATGTTGCAGTGCCATAGGAAGGACATAGGAAGTGTGTTGATTGTTAAAATCAAACTACGCAACAGAGTTCTGCTTTAACACCACGGTGCTGTGTTGAGTTGTCATGTAAAGTGACTTATGTTCGACTTTTACTGGTCATGCCAAGTGAAGTCAGCAGAGAGCAAACTACACGGGGCTGTTCTGTGTCAGCCGCTCTGTGTGACAGCTTTTCTACAGTTTCAAAGCCCGCCGCCGTCGCTCCAGTTGTGTGGTGTTGGATCGGTGTTGTGACGGCTCAGTCAAATTGGAAAATGAATTACTGCACGGGATCAGGGGGGAAATGGAAAAAATATAATACTTTTATTGCTCTGCTGCAGAATGGAAACGAATAACACTGCATGCTCTAAGTGTAGGAACAAACAGTGGTCTGGACATGCTGCCAGCTTTCAATAAGAATACAGACTTTTGTTCAGACAGATCACAACCGCCTGCTAGTCTGGTGGCAAGGCGAAAGATCCTTGATGTCTTTCCTAAATGCCTTTTCTCAAATTGCCTGTATTTTCTCTGGGTGTCATTGGCAGGTTTTGGCTCCAGTTTTCTTCCCAAAGAGGAGAGTGTAACTGCAGCTCCAGAGGTGGAGGTCATTGAGGACTACCAAGCAAGCAGTCAGGTTAGTCTTTGTTTTGTCTAAACTAATATTTGACTTGTTTTGACATGGGATTGTTACAAATGTTATCAATTCAGCAAGGCAAAGTGTCTCCAACTAACCTGGTGATTATGAAAGCAGTACATCTTAACACTAAATGTATTCTGTTTTATCGTTGAATGCATTTCTAATTTATTTACACTGATATTGCATACATATCTTTTTCTACCCTTTTATTTTTTATTTATTTGAGTGCTGAAATGCATTAAAATTAAAAGATAGTTCATATCTAATCTGCCCAGCTATTAAACCTTTAAATCTCAAGTTTTCTGCATTGCTGTTATGTCATGAAAGCATTAATGCCCCCCAAAAATGTGAGTTTAACTTTCAGAGCAGAACACCAACTGAAGGACTCACGGGACAAGTTTGAAGCAGTGTTTTAGTGTTTGTGAGACGGATTGATCTGATTGGCTGTTCCTGCAGGTTTTCCATGAGTGCTTCCTGAATCCCTGTCAGAACAAGGGGACATGTGAGGAGGTTGGAGCAGGATACGTCTGCACCTGCATGCCTGGGTTCACAGGTAATCCACCAGTCAGCCACTTACCTGGTGTCACGTTTATTAACATCAGTAACATAAATGTACTAACAGCTTTAATGAAGAAGGGAGAATAAGATGATCGTTAGTGGTTTGTATGCTGTATTTCCTGATAGCTGTAACTCTCGTCTGAGTGTCGGCGTTTGTTACAACCACAGTTGTGTTGTATTTGACTTTGTTATGACGGGCATTTGATACAGCATCTGAAATTTCTCTCTCAGGTGCCAAGTGTGAGGTTGACATAGATGAGTGTGACTCTGCTCCGTGCCAGAACGGAGGCCTGTGTAAGGATGGCATGGGAGACTTCCAGTGTCAGTGCAAGCCTGGATATTTAGGTAAGGGCCCATTGAGGGAATAAAGTCTTAGTTGCACATACTAAGATCATCACTATACTATCTTAGATACACACAAAGATCTCAAAGTCTTTAAAAACAAAGGTCAACTTCATTGATTATTTCAGGGGTTTGAAAAGTTTAGGGATTTAACTTAGAGGCCATTGATTACACATTTCTGCAGCTGTAAAAGACTGCTATTTGATATTACCTGAATAATCTTATACCAAACATGTTTCCTTGCCTCCATCATGTCACTGGGAGGATGATCACTGCAGGATCTGACATGGTTTCAGTAGCTCAAAGATTGTTTCAACAACAGGAACGCCCCTAATCACACACTGTACAGTATCTCCCCTTTGTGCTGACCACTCTTAACTTCTGCCCCCGTTTGTCTCAGGCTCTCTGTGTGAGGCCGAGGTGAACGAGTGTCTCTCCTCCCCCTGTCTGAATGAAGGTGTGTGTGTGGACGAGGTCAACAAGTTCACCTGCAGTTGTGCCGGCGGCTTCACAGGTTAGATAACAGGACCTGGTTACATTTTTATTGTAGACCAACAGGCAACTTATTGTATAACATCAGATAATTATTAATGTGAATTATTGGTTTGAACCTGCAGAGTTGAACCTCTTACTTAATTCAGTAAAGTATCTACTATTACTGGATACACGGTATATATAGAGTATACATATATATAAATACACATTGTCTCTTCACATTTCCGCAGGACATCGTTGTGAGCTGGAAATAGACGAGTGCCTTTCCAACCCCTGTCTGAACGGAGGTGTGTGCGAGGACCTGACTGGTGGCTACACTTGTAATTGCGCCGTTGGCTTCTCAGGGGATCGCTGTGAGGTCAACATCGATGAATGTTACAGCGCCCCCTGTCTAAATGGAGGCTCGTGTCTGGACGCTGTTAACAATTTCAGGTAATAAAGATTCTGATGGGAAGAAGCAGCTCCCTATCAGTCCTCTTATCATGTGTCATGGTGTTATATTACTTCTAAACAAGGATTTTAAGATCTCCTAAATACTTTAAAGTCTCCTTTCTTTAAAATAAATAAAACATTTTTAGCTAATGTGACGTAGAAGGAGCTTGAATTTATTTAAATATTGGATTTGTTGTTACGGTGCTTGTTGAATCAAAATGAATAACAACATTGAGAATACGTAGCAACAAAATACACCACACTCACGTGCATTACAGCTGAATATGTAAAGTTTCATCTTCTCAAAAAAGAGTTTGTGGCAGGAGGCCCATTGTTGTTATGTTGTAACGTGTACCGTGTCTTCCCTCGCTCCCTCAGGTGTCAGTGTGTGGAGGGCTACCGTGGCCGCCTGTGTGAGGTGGACGTGGACGAGTGCGATCCTAACCCCTGTGTGAACGGGGCCAGCTGCATGGACGGTCTTGGGTCCTACACCTGCCGCTGCCTCCCTGGGTTCAACGGAACCAGGTGTGAGACAGGTACTATAGGACAGATGACACATCACCATGGCAACTCGAAAAAAGGAAAAGAGAGATAACTGATGTCAATTCTTTTCACTTGTCAAAACCTGGAGAAAAAATGATTTCAATGGATTGTAATCTTTTAAAAGTTTCTTTACTAAACGTGTCAGAGGTTTGCAACCACCGATTTAGGAAATGCATGCAAAGTGAATTATAATTGATTAAAGGAAGACAACAACAGTCATAACAGCAATCTTTTAATTAAAGGAATTGTTTTATTCACTCTATAAATGTATTTTTTTCTTGTCCTTTCAGAAATGTCCTCTGCCTTTAACCTGGACTTTGAGGTGTCTGGTATCCATGGTTACGTAATGATGGATGGAGGGATGCCGGCACTGACAGAGATCACCTGCACCTTTTGGATGAGGTCATCGGACACCACCAATTATGGCACACCTGTCTCCTACGCCGTGGAGGGCAGCGACAACGCTTTCCTTCTGATAGACTACAATGGGTCAGTGATGCAATAAGTGTTAAGAGAATATAAATGTACAAACCCTGAATTATTTAATACAGTAAAAGTTTAATAGTGTATTCAATTATTTATCTACTTAGAATTTAAAAAGAAATGATATTGCTTTATTATTTACTTTTCCTAAAGCTTTCTTGCTTCTGTATTAAATCCCCTCTGACCATTTCCCATCTTCCCATTGTTCTCCCTCTGCACAGGTGGGTGCTGTATGTGAATGGAAAGGAGCGGATCACTGACTGTCCTGCAGTGAACACGGGTCTATGGTACCACATTGGGGTGTCCTGGAGGAGCTGGGATGGTGACTGGAGGATCTACATCAATGGGAAGCCCTCAGACGGAGGCAAAGGCCTGTCAGTCGGCACTACTATCCCAGGTGTAGTGCTATCCTCGACCTGGTTACCTTTCTGCCGCAACAAAAGTTTTCCCCATCCAGTAATAATGAGCTTCATTGCTTCAGTAAAACAGCGTTGGATGTCTTTGTTTCTGAATACAGTGACCCCGTAGATAAGTAGAATAATTCCTCAATGAGTTGTGGTTAACCTCTGACCTTTAAACATGTGTCCTATAGGTGGTGGGGCACTGGTATTAGGTCAGGACCAGGATCAGAGGGGAGAGGGCTTCAACCCGGTTGAATCCTTCGTCGGCTCCATGAGCCAGCTCAACATCTGGGATCGTGTTCTCACACCTCAACAGGTAAATGTAGTGGTTGGTGTTTCTGTACTTTAGGATTGCTCAGACATATTTGAACTTGTGTCTCTGTAACACAGGAATATTTACCGGTATGTGAATATGTTGTATCAATTGATCTTCCTCTCCTCTATACTGTAGATCAAGGTCCTGTCCAGCAGCTGTCCAGCCTCCCATGTGACCCACAGAGGGAACGTCCTCGCCTGGCCAGACTTCCTCAACGGGGTGGTGGGCCGAGTCAAAGTAAACCTCAACAGCATTTTCTGTGCTGGTAAGAGAGGCTTCACAAGTGTCAACTTGGTTTATTACCTTCAATGATGAACTTCAAATACATTCATGTATTCATTAGGAGATAATGTTAGTAAATGCTGTCCTTAGCCTTTCTATGTGCAGCCCCTAACAACAACAGTTTGGCTCTTCAAACCTGTTGTGTGCAAGTGAAGTCACAGTGGCTCTGTCTCCAACACTGAAAACCATTCCTGGTCTCTCCAGACTGCCCCAAGCTGGAGAATGCAGTGCCCCACCTGCACGCCTCCACTGTGGAGGTGAGCCCCGGGGCCCAGGTCCAGCTGTCCTGTGATCCCGGCTTTTACCTGTTGGGAGAGCCGGTGCTACAGTGCCAGAATAAAGGACTGTGGAGCCATCCTCTGCCCAGCTGTGAACGTAAGGCAGTGACACAAACGTCGCTCTCATTTGAATTGTTAATGAATCACATCTTCCCACATGGTTTTCCACCTGTCACGATTTGAAAAAATCCAGCTATTTATAAAACACATGGATATATGGTATTACTGTACGGTATATTTTACATATCAAAAAAGAATACAGCTATAAGTAGAGAGTCTGTATGGGTGAGATCCTGGATAATGTTCCTCTGTCCTCTGTGTGTGTTACAGGAGTGTCCTGTGGGCCTCCTCGTCCTCTGGAGAACGGTTTGTTTCAGGGGACAGACTTCCATGCTGCCAGCTCTGTGATCTATCAGTGTAACGCTGGCTTTTACCTGCTAGGAGACACCAAGGTGCACTGCGCCAACAGTGGCAAGTGGGGAGGAAATCCACCAGCCTGTCTGGGTTCGTCATTCCTTTTTTCTTCTCAATCAGTGATAAATGGGAAATAAAAAGCATGTTGGGAATCATGTTAGGAAGTGACAAATACCTGTGTGCACTTGTTTGTGTGTGTGTTCAGATGTGGATGAGTGTGCGCTGGGATCTGACTGTGATGAACACGCTAGTTGTCAGAACACGGAGGGCTCCTACACCTGCACCTGTATCCACCCGTACAGCGGAGACGGCAAAAACTGTACAGGTAACGAGATGCAGCTCCACGAGCTTTCATGTTGGAGAAAATGCTATTAAAGACACTGTGACCCATTTCACCTGTCCGTATATAAACATGTTGCGTGTTTTGTTTTCCTGTCAGAGCCAGTGAAGTGTGAGAACCCCGGGTCCCCAGAATTTGGTCACAGAGACGGCAGCAACTTTCTGATGGGCGGTGAGGTTGTCTTTGGCTGCCAGGACGGCTACGAGCTGATCGGCTTGTCTCACCTCCGTTGCCTAGAGACAGGAAGCTGGGACGATCCAGTCCCGTACTGCAGAGGTGAGAGGTTGAGTGGTCATGTCATGCCATCACTATATATTATATATATATATATATATACATATATATATATATATATAAGTGTTCCAGGCACCCAAACCCTCATCTAACCTGGTTGTACAGCTGTTACAGCTCCTACCACAAGAGGTGACCGTTTTCCTTCTTTGAGAAAATGAAAGGAAAAGTGTATCGAGAGTGTAACAAGGATACGACGGGTGATACATACAGTGTTTTGTATGACCTTTTTAAAGCATCTAAGGAAGACACATTTCACATTTTTTATATTTCCTGTTATACATTCACAGCTCTTACATTTTGTATAATTATCACTTATGCACAGGGTTTTGCTTACAATATTTCACTAAATAGAGAAACAATTTCATAATGGCTTCATATGTAACATAACATGAACGTCACAGGTTGATGTCAGGCTAACATGAAGCACAGATACACTCACATACACAAAACAGACATTAAACTGCTCTTTATTCTAAATGATAAAGGAGCCTCCTCATCAAAGCAATTAGAGGCAATAGGATCTGAGTGACACACAAATGAAAATTCACAGATGTAATCACAGACGTTTATTATAATGCAGATAGCAGAAGCACTGATACACTTCAGGTAAACACACAAAAGCACACTCAGATATAGTGTGTATGCACACACACACACACACACACACAAAGGCAAATAGTACCGACATATACAGAACCGCACTTATATACACTTTTCACAAAAACACATTATGCAACGTGCCCGACCCCCGCTGCTGTGAAGGGGTGATTATATATGCAGCTGTCTTTTTGTCTTCCACGGCGGGCTGAAAGGCCTGACCACTGCAGCACCTCTACTGGCTCTAAGCCACATTCTTCCTCATAGAGAAAGGGGAACGGACTTACTCAGCGCCTGCAGACTGTGCCAAACTGTTTCCAATCAGCCCATATTGGCTGCTGATAGTCGTACCGAAAGTGGGGTGAAAATGAAACTCTCTATGTCATCTGAAATATTTAAAACACCTGTGTGATGCTCTCTGCCAAAAAAAACAAACAGTTGAATATCCTTTTTTTCCCTGTGTGTTACAGGCAACAATAATAGAACAATGAATGTTGCTGTTATGCATTAGACTGCACACTAATGGCTCAACATTTGGCTACAACAGTGATGCATACACACACACATCCAGTTGCATCATCGGACTCTCTTTAACCTTAAATGATGAAACTGATGTGTTTGTGGACTCATTGCGAGAAGGAAGAGTGAGCAGGTGTAATCACAACATTAAACCATTTGGTGGATTGTGGGAAATGTATCATGCAGTATTTCTGGAGCCTTTAAAAGCTTCTTTTTTTAAAGATCAGTCTCTTGTAAATCTCATATTTTCATGGATGTGCAATATTTAATCAGTGGAGTACTCCTTTGATGAATTCTCCCCTTCATTCACTTTGGCTTCTATCCATTTATATACTTTCTCATGCGCCTCTTTTATCTCATCAGTGTAAAATGTAATGGAGCATTAATCTTAGACGAAGTCTTTGCCAAGATTGAATCTACATTTAATCGATAACATTTACAATCATCTGAATAGAAGTTCTTTACTCTGAAGATAAACGTAGCTACACTTTCAGTGAAATATTATGATAGAAGCTGTTACTAATTGACTCTGTGATGTTGCACTCTAGCTCTCTCCTGCCCGACACCAACTGTTCCAGAAAACTCCATCATGAAGGGAAACAACTTCACCTATGGAAGCAAGGTGACTTTCAGGTATCATTTGCATCCCCTACAACACCAGGTATTCAGGTGTTACAAACCTGTCAAGTAAAACATTACAAGCTTGGACTTTCTCATTAACCTCTTTGTCCCACTCTCGTTTCGTTCTCTTCAGCTGTAAGAATGGCTTCCTGCCTCAGATCCCCTATGAGTTCCAGTGTCTCGCTAGTCTGAGGTGGAGCGGGACGCCCCCTGTCTGTCACCCAGTGACCTGCGGGGGGCCTCCAACTGTCCAGAACGCCGTTTACACCATCAACACCAACACATACCTGTCTACCGTCGCATATACCTGTTCTGAGGGATACAGGTACTCTGACTCTGTTACGTCAACATAATGCAGTTGCGACCTCAAATGACATTATAAAGTCTGTGTGATGCTCCGTATGAATTTGTAACATGTCATCAGTTTTGATTTATTTATTCTCACAAGTCGTCATATATATAAATCTCTGTAAAGTACTGCAGTGGTGTGAGTGTGTAAACTAAGTGGTGTGTTGGTGCGAAGACCACAAGGCTCCATGGAAGTGGTGTGTGAAGCGACAGGGGAGTGGAGCAGGCCTGTTCCCCGCTGTGTGAGCGTCCTGTGCCGCGAGCCTCCGGCCCTGAGAGACGCCGTGACCGTAGGAGAGAACTTTGAACTGGGAAACAAGGTGCACTATGTCTGCAAAGAAGGGTAAATGTGGTTATTATGCTCTTTTGTCCATTTAAACTAAAACATGTTAAAAATAAAGAGTTATATTTTATAAAATGCCCATGGAGAAAAAACATAGTTATTTGGTGTTAATTACAGTAAAAGTGAATTAGGATACAACTGTCAGGATGTTTAGAAATGTGTCATTAACCAATCAAACTTAGCGATTTAAGTTTGCAACATATCTGATTATGTTGAGCCGTGACTCCTTTCGTCCTTTGCTTATCTCTTTCGGCCTCCTTCACAGCTACACCCTGATTGGCCCAGAGACCAGAGAATGTCTGCCAAGTGGTCAGTGGAGTGACAGCTCTGCCCAGTGCGTCCCCCGCTCCTGTGGCCCCCCTCCCGCCATCGACCACGCCGAGCCCTACGAGAGCCACCAGCTGTTCGGAGACACTGCGAACTACTACTGCACCGACGGATACACTGCTGGCAACAACTCTAAGATGGTGTGCAATGCTCAGGGTGTGTGGGCGCCCCCTGATGGCATGGAGGCCCCTCGCTGCATCGCAAACTTCTGCCTACGTCCGCCTGAGCTACCCCATGCAATTCTAGATTCGGTCAACAAACCCAAATACGCCAGCAACACTGAAGTAAGCTATAAGTGTGAGGAGGGCTTCATGCTCAACTCCACAGCCACACTGAGATGTCTGATGGGAGGAGAGTGGGAGCCTTCGCCGTATGATATCAGCTGTGTGCCAGTGAGGTGCTCCAGGCCTGAGAGCATTGATCGGGGCTATGTGAGCGGATCAAACTATAGTTTTGGAGCTGTGGTGGCGTACAGCTGCGATAAAGGCTTCCTGATCCGAGGGGAGAAGAGGAGGACCTGCAAGGCCAATGGAGAGTGGGGGGGAGCTCTGCCTAACTGTGTACCTGTGTTGTGTCCCGCCCCTCCTTCACTCAAGAATGGATACATCCAGGTTAGCCACAAACACCAGAATGAATGCACACTGTACACATGCATCCTTCTTATAATGATTCAAATGAGGAGTTTAGTCTGGTTGCATTGAACATAGTTTTAGTTATTTTAATTGCCATATAGTGATAGTGTATGTACTATATTGGAAAAAAGAAATATTAGATTTTTACCATATCACACAACCTTACTTTATAATGGCACAAAACCCATTAATATCCATATTTATTTCCAGGAACCCTTCTAGAAATTATTGGGAAGTAACAGACCTGTAAAATAGAAAGTCTTACTTTCTATATCCTGTAAAAAGTGTCAGTTATATATTTTCATATAAAAAATTGGTTACATGAGTGATTGTAAATATACTGAATGAGTTATCCCTCTATTTACTCCCTGATAGGTCAGAGGTCGATTCACCTTCAACAGCAAAGTGACATACACCTGTAATGCAGGATACAGACTGGTTGGTCGTCCAGAGCGAGTTTGCCAAGCTAACCGCCAGTGGTCCAACAACGACCCTCCCACCTGTGTCCTTTTGACCTGTGACCCTCCTCCCGACATCATCCACGGACATTACAGGGGCTCTGATTTCCAGGTGGGCCGAAAAGTGCAGTATGTCTGCGACGAGGGTTACGAGCTGGCCGGGGATGCCACCTGGACCTGTCTGAAGTACGGGAAGTGGGATAAAACGAGGCGTCCGCGCTGCTCACCGGTGCAGTGCCCGGAGCCGCCGCTGGAGGAGAATCACCTGGTCCTGAAGGGCCTGGACTCTGAATCTGGGACAGTGGAATTATCCTGCGAGGATGGCTACGTCCTCGAGGGGGCCCGGATCCTCCGCTGTACCCCATTGCAGGAGTGGAACGACACCTTTCCGGTGTGTAAGCAGGTGTTTTGCGACCCGCCGCCTGAAGTGTCGTTTGGCGGCCCGGCCTCGTCCTCTCCCCCGTTCCCTTTCAGCTCTGTGGTGAGCTACACGTGCATGGACGGCTTTACTTTAAGAAAAGAAGCCTCTGTTTCCTGCCTAGCCAGTGGACAGTGGAGCAGTCCTTACCCAGAGTGTATCCCAGTTGAATGCTCTCAGCCTGTGGAGATTTCTAATGGTATCATTGACGTCCAGGGTCTGATGTACCTCAGCAAAGCCCTGTACAGCTGTAGGACTGGCTATAATTTAGTAGGAAACTCCACTGTCCTCTGTGGAGAGAAGGGGCTCTGGATTGGAGGTGTACCTTCTTGCCGCCCAATTGAATGTTCAATCCCAAAACAGATAACCAATGGAAAAGTAGTTTATATAAAACTTCAGTTTGGTCACTCTGCCAACTACTCCTGCCGTCGTGGTTATCGTCTCCAAGGCCCAGAGACTCTCAAGTGCCTGGCCAGTGGGGAGTGGGACATCGAGCCACCTGCTTGTGTGCAAATATCTTGCACCCCACCCCAACCTATTGAAAATGGATTCGTGGAGGGCCAGGATCACAGTTTCGGTGTCACCATTTTCTACAGCTGCTTCCCTGGCTTCCAGCTGGTCGGTCAGGACCATCTGACCTGTGAGGAGTTCGGCTGGTCCAGTTCTGTTCCTGTCTGCGTGCCCTCGGACTGCGGCCTGCCTCCTCACATTGACTTTGGGGAATATGTTAGGGTGGCACCGCGGGGTGGAGGTTCTCATAGTGCTTTTAAAGACGCTGGAACATCACTCTCATCTATGGACTTGAGCTTCCTTCATGGGACGTTTATCGAGTACCGTTGCCACAAGGGTTACGACCTCACCAGCCCCACCAGGTTGTTGTGTCAGGAGGACGGAGGCTGGAATGGTACAGCCCCATCCTGTGTCCCAGCAGAGTGTGAGACACCACCCCGTCCAGAGCACGGCTGGGTGAACGTGACTGATACTTTCCTGGGCAGTATGGTCAAGTATACTTGTGAGGAAGGATATGAGCTGGAGGGGCAGCCTGTGAGGCAGTGTGTATCAGGTCGACTGTGGACTGACGAAGCCCCGGTTTGTCGGCCTGTTTCCTGCGGTGACCCAGGCGCTGTCGCCAATGGCACAGCTCACGGAGGTGCTTTTGTGTATCCTGAGGTCCTCCGCTATGAGTGTAATCCTGGATTCGTCCTAAAGGGTCGTGACGCCATCGCCTGCCAGGCGGATGGAAAGTGGAAAGGGCAGAAGCCTTGGTGTGAGCCAGTATCTTGTGGTCCTCCTAAAGTCCCCATTGATATTACTTTTAAAGGAGACAAATACAGCTATAATAATGAGGTAGAGCTGAGCTGTCAGCCTGGTTTCCTCTTACAAGGGAAATCTGTCAGCATTTGCCAGGCTGATGGCACCTGGAGCCACGAGTCTCCTACCTGTGTACCTGCCCGCTGTGGCAAACCCTCCCCACTACCCAATGGGCGTGTGTTGGGGTCAGAGTTTGGCTTCAACAGCAAGGTAAAGTATGAATGTGATGAGGGATACATACTTAACGGAGATCCCACGCATATTTGTCAGTCAGATGGACTTTGGGACAAACCTGCACCTCGCTGTGACATCATAAGTTGTGATCCGCCTGAGGACATCAGTCACGGCTTCCTGAATGGCTCCAGCTTCAGCTACGACGACGTGGTGGAGTATGTCTGCTTCGATGGCTATGAGGTAGTCGGGGATCCCGTCCTGCGGTGCTCCGCTCAAGGCCTCTGGCTGGGCGCCGTGCCTCAGTGTCGACCCTGCGCCTGTGCCCTCCCCGTGGTGAAATTTGGGGTGGTTCTTGGTCGCGACCATGCCTGCGGAGACCAAGTGCACTTCCAGTGTGATGACGGCTACAAGCTACTGGGTCCCTCTCAGGCGGTGTGTGAGAAGGGAGGGGTATGGGCCCCCGGTGTGCCTTTGTGTGGCCGGGGGAGGTGCAGTGCTGCGCCGCCTACAGTTCCCAATGCTGTCCTGCAGGGTGGCAGTGTCACCTTCTCAGACACAGTCACGTACAGGTGTCGGCCTGGCTACCAGACGAAGGGGTATCAACACCTCTCCTGTGGAAGAGACGGCAGGTGGGGGGAACCCAGGATCAGCTGTGAGCCTATGAGCTGTGGACAACCTCCAGCTGTAGAACACGCTCAGGTGGTGGCAGACACCTTCACCTTCCCAAACCAAATCACATACAGGTAAATACTGAAATTATTACAGTGATTTGTGGTAAAACCTTATTTTTCTAGTAGTAGACATGTTTTTCTCATGACCCTATTTTCACTTCTTCGTTGTCATGTGTTTGCCTCTTCATCTTTAGGTGTGAGGACGGGTACAAATTAGCCACGCAGACTGCCTCTCTCTCCTGCCAGAGTGACGGCACCTGGTCCAAACACAGCATTCGGTGCCACCCCACACCCTGCCTGCTACCCACCAACATCTCCACCCCGCATGTGGTAATCACTGGGAAGGAGCTTACGCCTGTCGGGGGCACCATCACCCTCTCCTGCCCTCCTGGCCTCTACCTGCAGGGGTCAGCACTGGCTGAGTGTCAGGTAGGAAAGATGTTGGTCAGTTATTTGTCCAAGTCTCTTAATGTGACTACCTTTTCGACTGCCTGCATTGTGTGCAATGAAGATGTGCTTCGTGCTTTGTTAAGTTACTTCTTGTGAGAATAAAACCCTGTCGAGTGATTTAGAGAAGTGCAGATGTGAAATGTTTCCATCTGTTTGCTGTTACAGACAGTTTAAGTGGTGTTTTAAAATATTGTCCGTCATCACTCAATGTGATCCAAACACTGTGAGCCGATATTTGTTTGCAATAACCCATGAAGAAATGTCTCTCTACAGAGGCCACACTTGGCACACACCTGTCCTCTTTTCCACTGAACATGTCAATGAGAAACCATGAATAATGTAGTACTTTACTTTATTGCATGATAAGCTGGGTGGAAGATGGGCGCCAAGCATGTCCTCAGTTTCCTGCGAGCTGGTGGTTTGTGAGAACCCCCCTCCTCTTCTTCACGGGGTCACCAAAGGCGACAGCTACAACTATGGAGACTTTGTCATGTACTCCTGCCTCCCGGGCTTTGACATGAAGGTACAAGTTCCCTTTTGTAGTTTAGCAGCGAAGAGTAGAAAACAAGGGGTCATGAATGACCTCACCTGAAAACATACAAGGCGGTAACAACATCACAAAGACGAGCTAAAACACAGCTGTATTATAAAACAGTCTTCCTCTGCTGTGTAACTGAGTTACAGCTGCAGTTTTCTTCCAAGTTTCCATAACTAATAGTGCCCAGGAAAAGCCACTCTTCTCCTGTAATACAACAGAGGGCTTCCTCTCCTCTCCTGCACTGTGCTTTATAACAACAGGCCGTCCAAGCTGAGCTAATGGCTAACAATCAGATTACAGTCACATGATTTCTCCTCAGCAATCAATAGGAATGTTACAGAGCAGACGGAGCGAGCTGAGTCATGCTATTTCCTGATAGCCACAATGAGTGCCTTTTATTACACTGCGAACACAGACTGCTGACTTAAATAGCATTGTCTGTGTGTCTTGATTGTATCGTGTTTCTTGCTTTTGCTACAGATCAACATAGTATAGGGTTCACTTGGCTGTGTTCAGGTCATCTGATCTTGTGGCTTTACACTTTGTGCTTGTTGTTACAGGGCGACTCTATCCAGACCTGCCAGGGAGACAGAACATGGAGTGGCACCCAGCCAGTGTGTGTTGGTAGGTTTACACATGAGGGACAGACCAGGAAATGGCTGTAGTATTTAATCCCATTGTTGTAAATCATAAAAGCTGGAAACGTACCTTAAGATTCCTGAATCCTACGCAGACTGACACCCACACACATATTGTATTTCCACAAACATGCACTGATTTTTTATTAATAGTAGTTTCATGGCTGAGGAAACAGGTAGACTACGATTCTCTAGTAGAGTTGTGTGATAAAGAGTCTCAGAGCTGAATATCCTGTTACAAAACAAAAACCGGAATCCTTCAAAACTCTCTTTGCTGATTTGTGCTGCACTCAAAGCATCAACCCCCCCTGACACTTTGTTTACACCTTCCCACTGTCCCCTCAGCACAGTCCTGTGGGCCTCCTCCCACAATAAAGCATGCACAGGTCCAGACAATAGGAGAGACTTACCTACACAATGCCAGTTATGTATGTAATGCTGGCCTGCAGCTGGTCGGCCCAAAGACTCTCGTGTGTCTGGCCAATGGCACGTGGAGCCTGCCAACACCTACATGCGAAGGTATGGAGGATAATCCATGATCAGCATCCATCAACACAATTGTTATTCTTTGTTTCTTTTGTTTTTTCTCCTTCCGAATCATGATTTCCATCTCTATCGCTTCCTCTCATGTCAGCGGCCAAAGGCTGCGACAGCCCGAAACAGATGCTGCACGGTAGAGTGCAGGAACACAGTCTGAACACGGGGCGCGCTGTGGAGTTCCAGTGTGAGAAAGGCTACAACCTGGTGGGAGACCGTCTGGTGGTGTGTATGGGGGGCAACACCTGGAGCTCCACTTTCCCCTCCTGCCAACGTGAGACTCTGCACACGTACAGAAACATGCATGCTGAATGCCTCTGATGTGATTTAAATGAAGGGATTTATTACATCCTACAGCGGTGTCTTACCTTGTTAGTGAGACTTCATGTGATGCTTGACTGTCTACTTTCTTCCCAGATCGTCAGCATAATTACTGTTGCAATGGTTGCACATTACACAATACATTTACATGCAGCAAAGAAGTTGGTTTCAAAATAATGTCACAAATAACTCAAAGAAAATATACATGAACATAGAAAAGATGCTGTATTAAAATATATATTTGGGAACATAAAATACGCCGAAAATATATTAAGTCACCATAAAAATCTTAAAGTATATAAAGTTGCTTATCGTTTAATGCAGTCTTATGCGAGCCCTGCAATGACCCTGTCCTTGTGAAACTTGGTTGTGACTCACTTCTGTGGTAATTCGCCTCATTAGATTACATTACATTTAAAGACATTTTAAATTTCTGTCTTCCCCAATGTACATACATGGAGAAATGTATTTTCATTTTAGATATTACACGTATCATATCAGGTATCACACACAGGAATTATACTTTTGTGTTGCTAATAGACCTAATAGACCCTAATTCCTCTAAAAAAAACAATCCCTCCCTTCTGTTTCCGACAGCCAAGTCTTGTCCGGCTCCTCCAGGCCGGGGGGGGGACAGCAGCGGGAACGGATCCCAGCAGGAGTTTCACGTCGGACAGTCGGTCCGAGTCGCCTGTCCCAAAGGTCAGCAGGTGAAAGGCAGCGGCGTCATCACCTGCAGGCCGGACCAGACCTGGAGCCCCGTCAGCTCTGTGTGTGAAAGTAGGTGAAACATTCTGCATATCCTCTTTGGGAAAGCTTCACTGTTGCATGTTAAGTCTGGTGGAAAACAAGTTTCATAATAAGAGTAAATCATTTCTTCCAATCAAATACAGCGTATATTGTTTAAAATAAATTCAAAAGAAACCTAAAAGATGTGACCAGATAATCCGTAATCTGTCAGTCTATCATTAATATTGAAAGGTACTGATATATCAGTATTGGCACATGTTGGAAGATATAATCTGCAGTACATTTTGTTTTATTGATTACTTTTAATGTATTTATTACCTTGATTATTCTCAATTTAAGTTTAAAATATTTCTGTGATTTTGTTTGTATTTATATTTAATTTGATAATTTATTCTTTTTTGAATTATTTGATTTGCAGTGGAGTTTACTGTTGAAAATGTACTGCCACCTTCACTGTCCTTTCTGTCATAGTAAAGTTTGTCGTTCAGTTGTAAATGATCCCGTGTGTTTGTTAACAAAGTCAGTTAAAGTTAAGTGTTAGTGTAAAAAAATGATGTTGGTCGTTTATTCAGTCTCAGATCCAGGTCGTGTGATTTCGTTTGTGTGACATGTTTGGGGGAAACCAATCAAAAGTAATTATTAGGGCGTCGATATGCTCTTTAATCAAACTAGCAAATACTGTTGTGAAATAATCAAGTAAAACGTGTGTGCACCAGTCTGCATGCTCCCTCTGTCTTGTGCCCAACGGCTGCTGGCTCCATCTGCCTGTTTTCCTCTCTGTTGTCGTGTTTCTGAGCTTTTTATCACAACAAACGACTCTGCATCAAACACTGTCGGTGTCCTCACACTGGACTAATTATGGGCACCCCTGCAGCTTCTATGGCAACCTTTGTCAGATAACCCTCTGATCTTTCTTGCGTGTAGTTGCCCTGAATATGCAACGCGGTGGTTGCTGTGGCTCGCTGTGTGTATTTGCATGCTGTTAATTCCCCTGTTTGCATGCTTAACGTAATCCTTTTTTTAGTGCTGTTGTGGCCTTAAGGGGGAGTCGTCCGCTGGTCGGGCCACGCAGCTGAACTGATCTGACAGGTTTGGATATTTTGCATGAAAATCACTGTCTTCACAGGTAATGAAGGACGCAGAGAACACAGCTTTCATTCAACGGACACAGATTTCTTACTCTCCAGTGCACACTTTCACATGCAATATTTTATAGATATACAGGGGGTGGGCATAATAAAATCACCTTACAGTACAATACAGAAGCTCCACAAACGTACCAATGTCTGGAAGTCAGTTTTTAAGGTTCTCGTTTGTGTTGCAAAGCAGATCTCCTTCCCGTTGCTTCCTGAATTGCTGCTGCATGAGTACACTTTAAAATGATGAAATGTGACAAGGGGAGAGGTTCAGAAGTCATGACCACATACCAAACAGAGGAAGGCTTCATGAGGAAAGAGAAACAGTCAGATGTTGAATTAACACCTTCTGTTTGAAGAAAAGATTTCATAACAAGCTGCTCTCTGTTCTGCAAGGTGTTTCCTTTATTTTGTCCTCCCCCTGTAGACTTAGCAACTGTCCTCTTTGCTCAAACCACAGATTGACATCTTCATCCACTCTTTAGGCCATTCAGTAAAGGCCCCTGTTGTGAGCTGCAGCATGTTAAGGCCGACATTCATTTAGAGGAGCCGAGAGGCGTGTAGCGAGTAACTCGTGGGTCGTTCCATCTGGGCTGTTGTACAGGGGTGTCCTGTGGCCCCCCACTCCACGTGGCCAACGGGGTGGTGCGGGGGGCGGTGTTCCAGTTCGGGGACGTGGCGGCGTACTCGTGTTTTGGCGGCTACGCCATGGAGGGCGTCGGACGGAGCAGGTGTCTGGAGAACGGCACCTGGACGCCGCCTCCCACATGCAGAGGTAGAGCGAACACACCTCTGGGTTTTACAGACGGGGCTCTCCCCTCCTCCCAGAACTCTCCTTGCTTCCTCTGACTTTCACCTTTGCACCCGACGCCCTGCTGCTGCTCTGCTCCGGACTGCTGCTGCTGCTCATCGCCAACACATCCCGCTTTCTCTTGTGGTCATTAACAACTGTGTCTGCTCTCTCTGTCCTCTAACGCTGACTTCTACTGGATTTACACCAGCTGCATGTGTACAGTGTGTGGACATGGGTGAAGTAGCCAAGAAAGTGTTGCAATGGGGTCTTTTGTTTGTTTTCTTTGCCTTTTCCTCATGACCAGTTGAGGTTGGGAAAGGATACGGGTCAAGTGGTGAACCTAAGGCAGCTTCACCACACCCGCTGTCCCCTGCCTGATGCCTCTTCCTGTGAGAGTCACACACCAGAACTTTCTAAAGCCTGGTTCCAGCCTCCTTAAAGGAAGACATAAATGTATCTTATTCCTGAGGATGATTGGATCAAAATATACAATGTGACATCAAGTCGAGATAGTTCTTTGATTGTAGTTTGTTTTCAGCTCTGGTTTTGGTGTATGGCCTTCGGGATCTTGTGCCTTAACTGTGCAAAGAGGAACATGTATGAGTTTCTCACACAACAGCAGGCTCGGTTAACCAGAATCCAGTGCAGGTTTAAGATACGCGGTGTAGAAGATTAGATTAATTAACATTAATTCTGTTTCACAGTCAGAGCCAGAACGCGACATACAAAACCAGAAGCTGTGCCCTGTTTAAAGAGCAACACTTCGAATCAGTAACCAGTAACATTTCCTCCTCAGGGAATAGATGTTATCTCGACGGCATTTACAAAACACGTGCACAGATAACACTTCACCGAATCAAATCAGTCGGGCTCCATATTCATGAGAAGAGAGCCCACCGCCGCCGGCCCCCCTGCAACATGAAATGTAAATGGCTTCTCGCATGTTTTACATATGAAAACAAAATGTGGTCCAGGCTGGCCTTTCTTTAACAGCTGCTGGGGTTGTGCAAGTTCCTGTCTGCACGTGCACACACACACACACACACACACACACACTCAGGGGGTTTCTGTTGATGTCTGTGATGTGTTTGTACTAAGAAATGTAATCCGAAGTGTGTGAGTGCTGCCTTTGTCGTAGTGCATGAGGGGTTTTTGTCCAAGAGGGTGTGGCGGAGAAATAACCTGTGACTCACTTATTTCACTGGCAGAGGGTTGCACACTCTGCTCTGTACGAGTGCACTTGAAGAAGATCCTCCGCCGCATGTGAAGTAAGAACGCGCGTGTTTGTGTGTGTCCTCTCCCTCAGCGGTGTGCTGGTTGCAGTGCCAGAACGGAGGCGCGTGTCAGCGGCCCAACGCCTGCTCCTGCCCCGAGGGCTGGATGGGCCGACTTTGTGAGGAGCGTAAGTGCTCGATCGTCACGTCTCGAAGTTAAAACCCAGAACTCGATGCTAAGTGCGTTACAACTGGAGCTCAAACAAAGCCGCACTGGCACGCGGGAATGCAGACAGTGGAGCACGCAGAGGGCCAGAGATAATGCAGATAATGGTTTTTCTTTTAGCTGAGAAATTGAGTTATGGTCATTCATTCTCTGCATGAATGACCTGAGATTATTTCCTGTTTATGCTCCTCTCTCCGCTCTCTCTTCTTTAATAACAGCCATCTGCATCCTGCCGTGCCTGAACGGAGGCCGGTGCGTGGCACCTTACCAGTGCGAGTGTCCCACCGGGTGGACGGGCACGCGCTGTCACAGCGGTGAGTTCATGCGTGGCGCTATCACGTGTTTAGGCCGGCTGCTGTTTTCAATAACTATTCAAACTGTAACGTTATAATCTTTATCAGGGTGACAATGTAACATCTCTCCAGGAAGTACAAGCCAAAAATAGCATTTTGGCTAATTCTGTCACATTTGCAGCAATGTCTATAAATCAGCTCCATTTTTCTCTGGTCAGTTTTCCAAATACTGTGTCTCGGACAATAAACATGTTCTCTTTATGTAGACAAAGTAAATATCTTTATCATTTCCTCATTGGCGAGAAAATGCAGGAACACCAGCATCGTGTTTGTACAACAGGATTACCTTAATATAAAGACTTTATTTATTTAGAATTTATCAGTGCCACTTCCTTATGAGCACACACCTGTACTTCCAGTAATGATTTTACTCTGCTTTATATATATATATATGTGTGTGTGTGTGTGTGTGTGATGTCCACAGCTGTGTGTTCATCACCCTGTCTGAATGGAGGCAGGTGCATCAGGCCGAACAGATGTCACTGCAGTCCGGGGTGGAGCGGACACGACTGCTCCAGGTGATTAGAGACAAAAAATGCAGAACCTAAAACTAATAGTTTTAATCAATAATTAGTGACAAATATGAAAATAAGCTGACTACATTTTCACAAGTGATAGATTGCTATATAAATAAAAGAAATGTCACATTTGACAGCTTTATAAAATATATTAGTTTCAACTGTTTATAAAACTATGAATAACTCCTTTTCTTGCTGGTTGTTCTGCGAAGATATTTTCAGTCTAGCTGTGAGCAGGTTTTGTACAATCACTGATCTCACAGGAAGCAACAAGAGACATTTTCCCACTGACAGCACTAGAAACTAGGAACACATTTCAAATGAGGTTTATGGGATTTTTCCTTTACTTGATGACGTGTCAAAGATGAGTCATGGTGGAGAGCGTTTACGTGCACGCCAGTGTCATGTTTTCAGGGTATCAAGTTCTGTGCCTGTAAACATCAGAAACCTGGATTAGCTGCTGTTCTGCTTTTGAGAAACCCGAAAACCACGTCCTCGACTCACGTTACACATAATTCAGTTAGTGTAATGATATGATGATAATGTGCAACAAAGCTCTACAGTGCACGTTGAGCTGATGGTGAAAGCAGTCAGCAGTCGCTCTCGGCTGCTCGGGGTGCGGACGAGACACTCCTGCGATCAGGAAGGTTTCTCTATATACTCCATGTGACTCGTCTCTAGGGGGTTGTCAAAAAAAGCATTCTGGGAAATCCTAATTTGAATCAGTAAGAAAATGCACTTAGCACTCAACTGAAGGTTGTTGAGCAAGAATATTCCAGAGAATTTGTGGGGCGTGAGCTCTTACACTCAGCCTTAATGCACAATTATAGATTTTTTTTTCCTTGAGTCATTCTGTGTATTTAGTCAAGTAGGTGAAAAAAACAAAAAAAACAGCCAGACTGGATTTTACACAACTGTTGAATATCATTCCTCCTCCTTGTCTTTGCAGAAAAAGGAAATCCGGATACTATCACTTCTAACGGTTCCACTCGGCTTCAGGTGAACCGTCTTACGGAGGGACTTCTTGTATAGTTGACCGACACTTGTAAACCACTCTCATCTCTCTGCAAGAGGCAAGGCAGGAACCATTTTGTAAAATAAAGCTGTATTTTTTCATATAGAGACTCAACCGTATTAAACATATGCTGCTATATATACTTGTACGATGTGTAAAAAAAAAAAAAAAACAACTATTGATGTGATTGTCCAATGTACATGTGTATAAACTATTCACGTTTTTATTAAAGCATAAAATACCATTAAATGCTCTTTTGATCAGATTCTTTGCTCTTACAGCAAGGGGTTGTGTATCAAAAGTCATTCAAATGTGAATCAGAAGAGTGCAACGTTTCTGTAACTCATCCTTCATTTATTAAATCCACCTCGTTGAAAACATTACAAAGAAAGTTCAGGAGTTGGTCGGGAGCAAATCCAATGCCTCATATAAAACAGAATTAAAAGTGGTCATCCAGTCGTTAAGAGTCAACACATACACTGAACTGACAGGTCTAGAGGATGTTACAATACATGATGAGTGGAATAAATTATTGCCTGTGTGAAATAGAAGGCCTGATGGTTATTAACTGGGGTTTCTTAGGCATTTACAGAGGGGTAAGCGGTGGATTTTATCTCAACGCGGCCACTTTGGATATCAGTGCAGCTTTGTTGGCGCCAGATAACTCGTCCACCTGAAAGACAGAACACAAATAAAAACAATGTACACAACGATAAAAAAAAATTATATATATATATATATAAAATATTGTATCAGATCGCTTTGCATTTCCTGACAGCTCTACAGCGCCCCTCCCCCTTTTACGTCATTGTTTTGGTTTTACAGCTCATAAACAGACCAGCAATTTCCAACTCTTTAAATGTGTTGTGTTCACTAAACTCGCTTAACTGGACAAACTTGTCGTCAACTGAATTGCCACCTGTTCAGGGTGGAGGTGCATGTTTGAGAGATTTGATCAGTTGCATATTTACTGTGACAGGAGATCGTTTAACACAAAGTTAATTTAATTTTTTTTTTTTTATGAAAAAAATACTTTCTAAAGCAAAGCGGTCCACGTTTCTCTTCAAATTAATTTTGGTTTCATATTTAAACTCCAAATTCATTTAGATTAAGACATTATAATCAAGTCAAACAAGTGCGTTTCCCCCTCCCTGAACAAGGCACTCTGCACAAATCTGTTGGTACGACTGGGTTCAGCAGAAAGGCTCAGATGAACCGACTGTAACAGACGAAGTAGCTACCGTTTGCCAACACGTTACACATTTTCATGCAGTGCTTACCTTCACTCCATTCTTGTAGAAGATGAATGTGGGCATGCATTTAATTTCGCAGTGTGCACTCACATCCTGAAGAGCAAAAGAGAAAGAACAACAGTTAGACGGACCGAGTCAAAAACACTGCCACGCCCTTGATTGAGGAATGCTAAAGACAACATGCATGAGCCAAACGGATGTGTGAAGCACGCAATATGAACTGTAAGCTCCTTTAAAAAAAAAAAAAAAAAAGGATTAAGTAATATTAAAAACACTCCAGAACTCTGCAGCTTTGCCTCCCATCACGTGAGCAGTAAAGGAACTTCAGGCGTTGGCAGATTTTACATGTTAGCATATGGTGGACTTATTTCAGGCAAAGATCACCCAGTAACTGACACTACTCAGCCAACAAACTATTGTGACCAGAGTTTTCTTGGCACTCTTCACAGATGATCAACTGTTACACAGGAAATGTGCACATCAGTCTTTTATAATACTGTGGTGTGCCTGTATGTGTGAGGAGAACTAGCAGTAGTAAACATACTGGTGTTTCAGGCTAAACACTTACATCCGCCTCATCCACGTCCACCTTCAGGAAAATCACATCTTTGTTCTCAGGCTTTTGCGACTCTTTCTGCAAGAGAGTCGAGCAACGTTAATGCCTCAGAACGAACATCACTGAATGAAGAATGGGAGAAGATATAGTGACATGTTGCTGTTCATGATGTCAAATAATTCAAGGAGAAAAACTAAATCGTCTATAAATATGAAATCTTGGCTTCATTATTTATTAAAGTTACACAGCCATTGGATCTTAGTTACACAGGCATTTCCCACTTGAGGTGGGAAGCTCTCTGCAAAAACATTGCCCGAGCAACGTCTTGTTGCCTCAGGAGAGAGCTCCCTTAAATAACTACCAGACTAGAAACATTTGTTTCACAAACGCTGCGACCACCTTGTTTAAATATCCACAACGTGACTGAAAGATCTCTAAAAACACTGTTGGCATTAAATGGTTCCAGTTTAGAAAGCATTACTTTCTGTGCCCATCATCTAGTTGAGGTTCTAAACATCTCCTGTGTTCATACAGACAGAAATCAAGTGTTTCCATCTTAACAGAACTTTATGATCTACAGTATGAAAAAAAACCTGCAGACTTAAACACTTACTTCAAACTCTGGGCCAATCTGTTTACAGGGGCCACACCATGTGGCTGTGAAGTCCACCACCACCAGCTTGCCTCCAGCACTTTCCAGGATGGCCTTGAACTGAGCCTGCAGAAACAAAAAAAAGAAAAACCCACAGTCACGTCTGGAACTTGTTTCTGATCAAGATGTCATGGGATCCACTAACCCGAACTTTTCCTTCTATAAACCTGAACGCTTTTCACTTTCCATATATGTTAACAGACAAATGCTGTTTTCTGAAATGAGGCTTCAGTATAGTCCAACCAGACCACACCACGTGCAGGCCGCCAACAAAAAGCAGCTCATTTATAGAATAAAATAGTAGTCCGTCTTATTTCTCCGTGTTGTACTTCAGAAACTGCTCGTTATGTTTGCAGGTCTCTGCCATTTTAAAAGTCACCGGGTTTCTTTTGTGGAGTTCCCCCTCATCTGATAATCTAACAAACTTTGTGTAGCCCAAAATCACAAATATACCTATAAAAAAAGGACTTGAGAAGCTGCTCCACTCTTTATAGCCAGCAGTCAGTTACATTCAAAGACATCGCAGGTCCAAAGTTTGACCAGGAACATGTGCACATTTCTTTTTTACAGCGGTTGGAAACTATGCAAACTACCAGAACTGTAAACGCGAGTGCTCCCGGAGCCACTAAGTTGTGCGTGTGTAATAACGTGTTCTGTGCGTAATTGGAAAAATACATTACAGTCCCCACCCTCCTGCTGGGGGGGGGGCTGCTGTGCACGGCCCGCTAGCAATCATCGCGCTGTACCGTTTTCGTTAGCTACAAGTTCTTGCAGCCTTAGCATCCGTGCCCGCGACATCGTTAGCAAACAATGCAGCCTCGCTCAGAACTGACATTACACTGAGATTATGCAGTATTGTTTTCACAAGTAAAGACCTGATGCTAACGTGTGGTTCCACTTAAACCCAACATATCCTGACATTAACTGGAAGCCATAAGATGCTGTAAGATGGTAACAAGTCTACAGCCACACACATGCTGACGGTTAACGTTATTAATCCAACGTTATCCATGGTGCTAGAGCGAACACGAAGCCTTGAGCTTTACTCTGGATATGTTGTAATGTTTTTATTGATCTTATCGAACTTTAAGGCTCCACTCCGTCGACTAAACGAGCTAGAAGAGAAACTCCTCCAATATGGAGAAATAGTCACGGGAGGGAGAAACGGGCGCGCGGTGATCCCATATCCTCCCAACGTTAGGAACTAAAAACATCTACCAGCGTGTTACAATGGCGGATAGTAACGACGGTAAATGGTCCGAGCTACAATAATAAATAAAGTTTACCAGATTTTCCACTTCTTGAACCATGATAACGGTTGAGTGCCTGTGCCTCGGTGAGAACGACGAGCTGTTAAATGTGTGAATGCCCTCACGTCAACGGCCAAGTGGCGGTTTTTATAGCAATCAAGCTGCTCAACCGAACAGCACGCCCCACCGGAAGTTAGTGTGCGTAGCTTTACAAAATAAAAGTGTATAAATAATAAATACATAATAAAAATGAATGAACACGTTAAAGCGACGGGGAGGGGGTGTTGTGCCGGTGAAATGCGCTTTAACTGCATTTTATTCCGCACAGATCTCACGTTTAATATATTGTATGCTTCGATTCTATGCCGTGCTTTCCAAAGCGTCCTCTGCTAAAATGCGTTTATTTTGAAGGTTGTAAGCATAGTTTTAATTTTCCTAACTTTACACCAACGTGGTTTGACGCTTCCACTGTTGGGTGTGGCCAATTTTAACAGTTTGTATATAACTATAATATATAAAATGTAATGTAAAATGTCTCAGTTTATTAAGTGCTTTTACGTTTTTGGAAATTGTTTGGATGAACAGTGGAGATAAAGCTGACATAATTTAAAAAAAATAGCTATACACTAACCATATGGGCGATAACTGATCATTTGTGTTTTAATGACCAATTGCATTATCTTCTTTGATAGTTTATAAATGCATATCTAATTATCTATCCCCTATGTATTGCAATTAATTCAATGATTGCAGGGAAAGACTTTCAACAGTTATTCAAGTCACAATGACTTGACAGATTTTTGGTTTACCGTAAACGACTGAGTCAGCGCAACTCAATTCCAGTAAATACTCCGATATACGTGACCTGCCGTCATTACGTCATCAACACAGGTTTTTGTTTCAGCCTTTTTTGATATATTTTTTCCAACAAGCTGCCTTTACACCAAGTAAATTCATAAAAAAAAAGGAAACCAGATATTCGATACTTTTAGATTTCAATAATAAAAAAAATCCAGATAACAGACGGTGGTATAAATGCAAACACATTTGCATACCTGTGTGGTTTATCACGCTGAACAAAAGACTCTTTTCACCAGATGGATTTCTGTGGCTCCATAGTCAATCCCAACATATTAACATTAACATTTTATATCTCAAGCTTGGCATGTTCCTCTGAGACTGATCAAGTTATTACATTTCCAGCAAATGATTTTTTTGAAATTTAAATATTTTATGCAGCATCACTAACATTATTTTGATCACTTGTGCATTAAGCTATGCCTCAGAGTGTCATTAATGGAAAGTGTAGTTTTGGGATGGTCTATGGGTCTTTGCTAAACATGCAGTATATGGCATCAATACTAATAAACCTAAGTAAACCTTGTGGTACTCTACTGGACTAACAGAAACCTATGTAACCATCAATTTCCTGATCAAAAAGAACACATTTGGCGGCAAGAAGTGCTTTCTCTAGACTAGACTCTCATTTTAGGATTGAAAGGAGTACACATCTTAAACAGTTTCCCCCCCGTTCCCCTCAGGCCTCAAATTCAATTAAAATCTGATTTTAGATGATATTTACAGTCCGCCACATTCAGACCACACAAGTGTAAATATCATGTCACCAGAAGATTTTCGAAAAGCCTCAACATTTTATTACCTATACAAAAAGTTAAAAGCACATGGTTAATCATGTTACAGCGAATAATGTATGAATGCATCAACAGCAGATCCAGGTACTTGTTGGCACACCATAGGTCACCTTGTTTTGTCGTTGTGATTACAAAAGACACTCAAATGAGCTACATGGTCATCGTGTTAATATAAAAATAGCTGGTTAGTTGTAAATGTCTATTGCTAAGTCCTTCATGTATACATTTGGTTACAATGTGTCACCTATCAATAATGCTGAGGTCTTCTCTCTTCATGCTGCGTTCCACGTCAGACTGCCACGACGGCCTTGCCAATGTTTTCTCCCTGCAGTATCCCCATAAAAGCAGCTGGCATGTTCTCAAAGCCTCTTGTGATGTGCTCCCGACACTGCAGTTTGCCCTGCAGATGCGGAATAAATACATAAATCAATCCATCTTAAAAATGACACTGAAGCAGAAACATGGGCAAAGCTAGAAACTGAGATTAAAAGCTTTAGTTAGGTCACAATGAATCGTTTTCTGCCACGAACCTCCTTCAACCATCCCATCAGCCTCTTGAGGGACTCGGGGTGCTTGTGCTCCCACCTGCTCTGCATGAAGCCCTCCATCTTAAGCTGCTTGAAGATCATGGTCAGGTGGGGGAATGGACCTAGGAAAGTCCAAGGAAACAAATTCTGTCTGTTTATACATCTCTGGCGTTTCAGTAACACAATGTCGCCCTCTAGTGAAAAAAAGACATAAGATCATCCGACTTGTTCACACATTAAACTACATTTCACATGTTTTCCCCCAAGGAAGTGTCAAGTTGGAGCGGAAAAATGAGCCTGACTGTTGATATAGAAAATAGAAGTAGGGATGTACACACCTGCTTGGGGCGTGGTGTCGTTGTACGTGGAAATGGCTCCACACACGGCTATTCTTCCAAAGTTCTTCATCTGTTGCAGGGCAACACTTGAAGAAGGGCCTCCCACCTAAAATTAAGAGCAAGTGTCGGTTTAACCACTGAAACGAATAGCAGTGATAAAGAAGGTGGGGAACTAGATTACATACATTTGCCAAACAAAGGTAAGGAAGGCAATAACCACGTATGGGAAGAGCGGAGCCAAGAATGTTTCAAAAGAACATAAAGAGGAAGTGCTAAAGGGAAGTGCTGAAGGACACTTTACAGGCTGAGACGCCTCCACTGCTTACATTTTCAAAGAAGCAGTCATATCCCTCTGGAGAAGCTTTCTTCAGGGCCTCCTCCAGGGAACCGACAGTCTTGTAGTTGAAGGCCTCGTCAAAGCCCAGTTCTTTGAGGAAAGCCACCTTGGCGTCAGACCCCGCTGAACCCACCACCTTACAGCCCTTGATCTTGGCAATCTGGCCCACCATGGAGCCAACTGCCCCTGCTGCAGCGTTCACCAGCAGGGTCTCGCCCCTCTGGAGCCCCAGGACATCTTCTATCCCGTACAGAGCAGTCAGCCTGGAGAAGACAAGGAGGAGTAAAACCCATCTCCCAAAACCTGAAACGCCCGACGGGTTCCCCCTCTGGTTCCACGGAGGAGCCCCTTGCACCGTCTCAATGTAAACTCTTTGTAATTGCTTCCATGGCGAGGTGATAGGTGCTTATGTGATGACTCACCAGCAGGACAAAACATCTGGAGGCTTGACCGTTTATTTTAGCACAGCTGTTCTGCTACATTCTTTAAAATAGCGGAGGAACAACTCTCCATTTTGCAGGCCTTAAACACAAGCCAGGAAATTAAAAACACTTTTTCCATATTAGCATTCTTATCTATTTACTCAGGGAAGATTAGGTACTCTGTTAATATTTAATAGTTCAAACATGCCCTTATTTAGACTCATAGCTTACTTCCTGTTTCTCTTGAAGCCATTATGTCTTGCTTCTTTAACATTTACTTAGTGACCTGAAAAAAATAGAACTTTGTCTTACCCCGGCATGCCGATGGCACCCAGTGCCAGGGACAGCGAGACGTCCTGTGGCCAGTCAGGCATGATGGGAATGAGGTCTGTCCCATCGCAGACCGAGTGGGTTCTCCAGCCGCTGCGACCAACAACGTGGCTTCCCACGGGAAATGCTGGGTTGTTACTTTGGATCACTCTGTAGAAAAACAAAACAACACAAAACCTGAAGGAAAAAAAACTAATCTGTCAATCAAGTGCATTTCACCTGCTTCCACTTCAGTCCGTGGTGTCACCGAGCTAATTCAGAGTTTGCTGCTACCGCTAGCTAAAGCCACAAAACACAAGATTCAACCCAAAAGTACCAAAAGTTTATGTATTGTGTTGTGGTCTCCTAGACAACCGTATGAGTTTTATGCACCTTTGTTCACAACAAAAGTAAAGAAAACGGAGAATGTGGATTTATTTTGAGGTTCTTTGGATAGTTTGGTCACTGAGTAATTTGTTCTGCGTGTTTACAAACAGAAACGTTCCCACTGAAACAGATGGAGCCTCTGAACCCTCGGCCAAGAACTTTCAAACATCTGTTTTTTCTGCTGATTCACTTTGAATCAAAGGCTTCAGTAATGAATAGCAGGTGCAGAACGGGATCTGTTTTCTGCAAACATCCGGCGTGCACGGCACATTACGACGATAAGAGACCTACTTGTGCGTGTGAGTTAGTGCGTTTGTTTTTTCTCACTTGGCCACTTGAGTTCCGATCATCACGTCGCCTTCGTTCATGCGAACCCTGCTGAACGGCCTGGAGAAACAAAAAGTGCATTACGTTACATTTTCAATGCCTTTTGGAGAAATGAATGATTTTTTACGATAATAATGCAGAACATTTCCACTCACCTCATGTATGGGTCGACACTAAGAAACACTGCTTCCAAAAGCACCTCTGAAACAAAAGGAGACACAGTGACAACACAACAGTGATTCAATGCACAACAAAGGGGTTTCCTCTTCTGTATGTGATCTTACCTCCATCTTTGGGCTCAGGGAGCTCCTCCACCTTGAGCTCAAAGTTGCTGTCCTTTGGGAAGCCGTCAAAGTGCTTGGTCAGGATCCACGTCTTAGCTCGCACCATGATTCTTTGCTTTGGGCAGCTGTGAGAGAGTAGTTTGATATTAAGCAGACAGGACCATTTGGTACAGTGATGCCACTCCCAGTGTTGTGCAAGACATGTCAGATGTACTAAGTGAATTAACTACAATCGCTTATTCAGGAAAGTCTACTTGAATCACAGTGGTGAGAAGTCAGGACTTTGACCTTTCACAAAATTAAGAAAGACAATTCAACTCAGTATAGGAAGGGAAAGTTTGCTTGTGGAGATACCTGGGTCAAACTAAAATAAATCACATTTCTTCTTATTAAGCAACACAAGTAGAAGCTACATTATATTGTGTGCAGTATCCTGGCTGTGCAGGTATAAGTCTGCAATGTTACAGTAAATCAAAAATCAGCTATGCCAAATAATAATTAAAGAGGAATGTATTACCTTTTAAAAAGCATGCCAGTACACAAACACGAACACGAACACACACACACACACACGTGTAAGGAACACATAGAAGCAAGTCAACTTTTAAGATTATACAACTCAACCACATCAAAAAGTAGAGATTAGTATGGGTTGCTTTCTTTCTGCAAAACAATGCAATGATACTAAATACGGATGAAAGAAGACAGGAGGAGGTACATGGGTAGTATGCGATGATACAAACATAACCACAAGTAAGATAGCATAGTTATTGGTTCGAAAAAGACAACAGCATAAAATGACAAGCTCATAACTCAGAGATGAACTCCCTTGCTGCTGTAGGCAATCTAGTGTGTTTGAGCATGTTCTATTAAATACAGCCAGATCAGCTTTATCCATATGACTTACCGGTTGGATTATTGTTATTCAGTCTCCACAAAGAAATGGCAGAAAGCGTGGACACACTGTGGACTCACTGGATAGGAACAGGGCAGCAGTGGGTTCCTGCAGGCACGGGTGGAGAGGAGGCGGGAGTCAAGCTTCAAGCGTTAAATCTGATTGGTTGGAAGTTTAAGGCGGACTCCGATGTATGACGGAGAACGTCACGTTTGCGTGCGAACGAACGTGCAGTCAGTTTGGATGTTTGGCGCGAGCAGATAGCTAAGCTAGCTAACGAGGACGGGATGCTAACGAACGGAGTTCCTAAATAAAATTGTAAGTAATGGAGCGACAGTTTGTTTACAAATTACACGTTTGTTGGTAAGATAATACCCGAAACACATTACCTTTTACACAACTGACAACGGCCATGGTTGTTAGCAGGCTAGGCTTACGCTTTAGCTAATTAACAATTTCCTTAAGCTAACTCATTTAGCTGTTGTCAGGAATCTGTTTGCCTACTAAACACAGGACGGCATAACGTTACCATACCTTCACCAGACGACAGAAAGCGAATATTTGCCCGTCTCGGTAATAATTAATTTATCCGCATTTATTGCGGATAGATAATTAAAAACTTACAACTGTTTAATGTTGCCTCGTAAATAACCGATTACAAAGATTAAGGGCAGCTAGGTACGTATCCAGCTAATGTCACTGTAACGTTGTGATAAAGATTCAGCGTCTTAGATATCCTCGGGGTTTTGGTTGTCATGCCAACCATCACGTTAATTAAAATATGTATTCTTGACCTCAAACCTAACCGATGATTCATGCTGATTTAAATGAATAGTTGTCAATACATAATAAAATGTGCCAAAAGTTGTGGGCGTGCTTTCCCATGGAAAAACAGTATTCCAAGTATTCAGCCACACCCCGCTTATCCATCATAACTATTCTGTTAAGAGAATATATTAACTTAATCAATGTGTGTTTGCAGAGATGTCTCGATCTGCCCCCCCTTACAACTAACTATAACTTTACTTGTACATTTTGACCTTTTGTGGTTCACACTCTCTTTCAATGTTCCATGTTATGAAATTGTTCCAGTGTTTTAATAGAGTTCAATGTGGTGTTTTTAACAGCTGGATTAGTTTAAACAAACAAGGAGCAGATGTGGATCACCATCATCAAAAAGTCTTATGTAGCCGATAAGGTTTTTGAATGGCTGGATTATTCCTGATTATTCCTCACTCTGTTTGTATTGGTTTTTACCTAATCCTCTATAATCCACATTGTGCTGCTGTGTGACTGACTAGCGCAATAACAAGGGGGACTCAGAGTGCTGAACCACCATGTTAGACGGTGGCCAGTTTGTGGAGGCCCTGGGCCGCCTAGGTTATCCTGGTGCCTCATCACTGAAGGCGCCCGAGTTCGACTGGCTGTTTGACTGTGCCCCGGAGAACCTTCACTTCTTGCGCTTTGTCTGTCGGACCCTCAACCGGAGCAATGTCCTCACCTCGGAGGAGGTGCGTGCTTTTCGAGAGCTACGGAAGTCCGGCAAACCATTTCTGGATGAAGCAGCCTTAGGCGAGGTCTTAAAAACCATTGGACCTTCAGATGGGAGCAGTGTAAACATCTCGGGGCCCTCTTCTTCATCTTCATTGTCCGTGTTTGCAGCAGAGGGGGATGTAACGGTAGAGGATTTGGAGGCAGAGCTCCAGGCACTGCGTAAAGAGAAAGAACTGAAGCAACAGCGCTATAATAGGTTGCAGGCCTTGGCCACCTCTCGTGCAGATGTTGACCTACGACTTAATGCAGAACTGGAGAGCGCTGTGTGTAAGCTAAAGGAGGCCAGTGCTTCCATTGGAGCTGAGAATGCTGACACCAACGCTCTACTACAAAACCTAACAGATGAGGTGAGCAAGCTTGCTTCATATTTCCCAGCTCAGCCAGAAGCCAAGCAAAAGGGGAAAGGAGAACACGTGGCCCCATCAAACCCTTCTATCTCCAAAAGCCCCTCTGTCCTCTCTCAGCTGCCCTTGGATCCATACCTGCATCAGGAGGAGCTCAACACTAAAACACTAACCGCCTTCGCTCAGAAACATTTTTTCAAGGGCATCTCTGACATTGTACAGACGTCTTGCTCTGAGCGCTTCCAGGTCCTTGACCTCAGTTCTTGTGAAGACCGAGAGGAGGAAGAGAAGGAACACAAGGGGAGAGAGAGGGAGGAGCAGGTGGTGGAGCGCAGGAGGACAGAGATGGCCAGACTTCAGTGGTCTCATATTGTGGCCCAGCACCAACTGATGCAGGCAATGGCAGAGGAGAAGAGTGTCAAGGCTGGACTGAAATGGCTCTCGGAGAAGTCCTCCAAGGTAAAGCATGTTGTATTTTGTCTTTTGCAAACAATATCATCATTCTCATATAGTGTGTTCAGTTATTACTGTTCTGGCTACATCTCTCATGCTCCCCGTCATATGTATCTTGTCACTCTACCAGACCATTTCGACCTCCACCTCACTGCATGTCCGTGAGGTTTTTTCCAGGAAGGAGCTGCAGGTGGTGGAGGCTGAGTTAGAGGCTCTTCACCATGGACGAGTACCTGCTGCCCTTAGGGAGTCGGCCAGGCTGCTTAATGTGCCAGTAGTAAGGGGAGACCTGGCACTGCAACTCGCCAGGCAGGACTACTACACTTCAAGACAGGATCAGGTTAGTTAGTGATATCACTCTTCTAACAAACCAAGAATTAATCACTTATTTATTGTAAAACAGTCAACAGCCAAAGTAAAATTAAATGTAATTTTTTCCTCATAGATACGTGACTACCTACTCCGCCAGAAGGCATCCTTTGACCTGGTGCTCCTGGCTCAGGAGATGGAGTTAAGGAGGTGGAAGACATGTCTTCAGCAGCTGGGAGAAGTGAACAGCAGACTGGTAAAGGAAGGTGAAGCAGCAGTCCTCAGAATTGAGTCCCTGGCACACCCTGACCTGGCTATCAACCCCAGGCCCAACCCCATCATCAGCTCCAGGGATGCAGCCTTCAGCAGGTTAACTAACTGGTTCATTTACACATTCACTGCACCCTAGTGGCTGTTGAGTCACATGGGAATGTTTGCGGACCTAAACTGTACATACTTAAATACAGGCTGTCTCACTTTGGAAAATACTTCATTGTCGTATGCAACTTTTTCCTCAGACTGCTCCAAATCCTTGACCACTACTCAGACCGAGGCCGATCAGAGCCTTTTCGAACATATGAAGCACTGGACCAGGCTGCTCGTGACCTCGCAGGCAACCTCCAGGTGACCCGAGATGCTGTAGCTGGTGCTAGTCGTGAGCAGTACAACACAGCCGCTCGTCTTAACAGCGACTGTGAGGCGCTCTACAGGGCAATGTACACAGAGCTCCAGCAGCTGGTCTTAGGCCCGCAGGTACGTCCAACGGCCGTCACTGACCAAGAGCTGCTCTGCCCCAATGCACAGGTGGGTTTGTTTCCTTTTTTTTGGTTTATGCACAGCCAACCATGCAAAGTGCATTTCAGCAATCCTTTATGTGAGTCAGTTGATTTTTAAATTACTCGTCACTATTGGTGAGGAAAGCTGGTAGCACAATATAGTTTTTCTTCTGCACATTTTTCACATATCACAATGTCAAGTACGTAATAAAAAGACATGTTGTGTATAAAAGCACTGGGTGATAAGTGGGTCACCGGATGAACTGCTTTGCTGGATGATATAAGCTTTAGTGTCACACTCATAACTGCAGCTATGATAATGTTAATTTTTTTCAACTATGAATATTTTGCTGATTCTTTAAACATTTTGTCTCTTTGGGCTCTAAGAAATTGTTTGGCAATTTTATCATTGTCAACTATTCAACTGTAATTGCACACATAGTTTTATAAACCAGCACATTAAAATTGACAGGTACAGTGATACACAGCATGATGTGACAATATGCTGTAATTTCTCTTATCTTTATAAATTACCTTATTTGCATAACTAGTCATGGTTGATGTTTATAATGATTAAAGCTGGCCATTAGGCAGTTCAGGTACTTTAAAAAAAAAAAAAAGGTTCTTATGTGTTCTCACATAGCTTGTGGCAATTTATTTCTTTGATCATGTCTCATCCATCTTCCTTTGTCTCTACAGGAACTGACGGTAAAGCTGGTGGAAGCAGACTCTCAGTTGCAGAGTTTGCAGCATGTAATGCAGGATATCATGGGGGAGGTTAAAGCCAAGCGTTCTCAGCTTGAGCGCAATGCCCTCCTCAGGAGGGAGAAGGATTTATACATCTACTTCCACTTGGATGCACGGCTACTGCAGAAAGTAGTGGAAGATCTGGAGGGCAAAATGGCTACAAAGAGAGGGCAGCAGTAAAACCTGCCAGAATGAAAGCGGAGCGTGCATAGCCACCTCAACGTTTGATTTCTGTGCTAAAGGAGTCGACTTGTGTATATAGTTTTAAGATCTAATAATAAGTACTCTCTGTACCAGAACAGGGCTTTTCTAAACCTTTCTGCTGAAAGAAAGTGTGATCCTGTTCTGGACCTTCAATTGGTTTGTGCAGGAGACAGATCAGTTCCTTGAGTCTTCATTGACACTCAACTTGGGGAAAAGGTTTGGCTGTATAAGAGCAGTGCTGCTTCTATGACGATTAGGTTTTTACATATACTAATCAGAAGGATTTGGAAATTTTGTGTGTTCTTGTGATGTTCTAAAATGTCATTGTTTCCTTTTTATCTCAAGTCATCAGATAAATAAAGTATATGTTATCTTTATGAAGGTTAAGTTGTGAATGTTTTTTTATGTAAGACTATTGAAGTCTTTTTCTGGAGGGTTTGCAACACACTTGAAATAGTCTGCTATACAACAGACCCTGGTCAATAGGTTTCTGATCATTACGGGATGTGTTCTTGAGATGGCAGTTTAAACCAGGTCTGTGTGTAACTGACCTCACTCTGACCTAACTCTCCCCTCTGTCCTCTTTAGGCCGTTGACAGTTGAAACGTCAAAGGTAGAGAGAGTAGCAGGCATTCTGACAGGGAGGAGATGGAGCAGTCTAGCAGCAGGTTGTACTCAGGACCTCTGTCCCAGGCAGCCAAGAAGATCCTGGCTGTCCTGCGGGCCGGCAGTCTACATGCAGCCAGACGTAACCACAACCACTCCTACAGTCAGAGGCAAAGTCAGTCAAGGCATAAGCATAGAAAATCTCGCTTAAGGTTGTTGCAGTATATTATGACAAAAAAGTGTTTCTTTTATGTTATTCCTTATTGTTCAAACTAGTGGAAAACAGAGTAGCTAAGTAACAGTTGGGATGATTGTTAAATACCGGTTGTGTTGCTAAAGGATACTGTATTATTTTTAGCCTTTTGTAGGTGTGTAGCTCAGAATCCTGTCATGGAACATGCCTACTTGATAAATCTCAATTCTTGACAGAACCTGCATTTGCTTTGATTATCAAGCCTTCAGCATTCAATCCTGTGTATTAGAACGATCCCTACTTAACTTTGTGGCCATGTAGTTCATGTGTATTATACATATTAGATTTGTTGTCTAGCTTGATTGTACTGTGATTGATAATGAACGGACATAATCTGTTCCTAGATTCAATGCTCTTTTCGATTTTGCCACTGGCAGCGATGTACTTACCTATAGCTCTTGTGATTCATCACCAGCACTCATATTATTCGATATGACATCTTGTTGTTTTCGACCATGGTTCTATGCACTTTATGTAAAGCTCTTATTTGGAAGTTGCTTTGGATAAAAGCGTCTGCTAAATGCCTAAATGTAATGTCATGTTTAAAGTGCAAAACAAGGAGATGTGATGTAGGATTGACAGGTCACACGAGTTTTCATAATTTTGCTGTCTGAGCATTGTATATACTGTAAGGTATTTAATACTTATTAAGTTTGTCAATTCTCATAGTTGATCATGTTCTCCTTTGTTGTTTATGTAGTAGTGGAGAGGTATTATGGCAGCCAGAGGGAGCCTTCGGCTCAGAGCAGCTGGAGCATGAGTCAGGAGGAGTGCAGAGACGTAGATCGGTAAGGCCGATTAAGTAGAGGCTACGCACAAGAATAAAAACATGATATCTTATTTATACTGCATTCACAATGACACTACTTACCTGAGCAGCGTGGTCTGACCTACACAGTGACAGTAATCACCAGCAGTTTAATATAGTACATTAGTAGAATAGCATGCTTTTATAAACGTATGTAATATATTCTAAACTTTTATGTACTTAATCGAGTGTAAAACACAAAAAGTAATGTTAATGTTATGGTTCAGACCATGGTCCAGGCCACAGGTGTCCTCCTTTTCCACTTCCTACCATGACTCCTCCAACCAGCGGCAGAGCTCTCAGACCTCGGCCTATCAGTCCACGCAGACACCAGACTGCTCCCTGTCATCTCAGGCCTCCTCCTGTTCCTCCTCCTGCTGGGATTCCTCACTACAAAGGCAGGCGGCGCAGACTGAAGCTCGTTATCAGTGCTCACAGATTTATTCCCACAGAGAGTACTCCGAGCCCCCTGCTTTCCAGACCAGCCAGACTCAGTCATTCACTCAGCATGAGGTTTCTGAGACAGTAGCATCTTTCTCCCATAGAGACAGATCCGCCCTGTCCCTCCAAATACCTGACAGTCTTTGTGAACGTCAAGCTGCACCATGGAGAAAGTAGGTAGCAGGGGAAATAGGGATAGAGTTTTATGATTATCATAGTTAATTGTGTTGAGAGTATTTCATGTATTTTCCTATTTTAACACACCCTTAACATAATGGAATGCCATCTGAAGTTTAGCATATATTGATGATCTGTTGCTGGATTTATGAGCGAAAATCATGCGTTATAAATGTGGCATGCTCCATCTTTTCACTCATAGCTCCACTGAAGAAATCAGCCCGTCTTTCATCCACACACTTTCTCCAGATGATGGTACTGATGAGGTAATGTTCCCCACAAATGAGCAAACTAATAGACCCAAAGAGAAACCTTCTTTGGCTTGTCACCCAGTTTCATTCTGCCTGAAAATGAATGAAGAGATAAATAACACATTGGGTGCACAGAAAGAGGAAAAAGTTGCAGAGAGCTGGAACATCTCCAGAAATGAGCTAGAAGACAGTCAAGCAAAGTTGAACCTACATCTATCCAACCCCACTGAAGAGGCCACTGTTGGAGAAGCTAAAGGCATATGTCAGCCACTAGAGTCTGAAACCATTAAAACTGGAAGAATACATCTACTTTCCAGTGGCTGTGTAACAAGACAGGAGACGGGCTGTGATCTACATCCACCCAAGATGAGAAAAATGGATGTAGTTGAAGGGGCGGATCTGATGTCAAACATAGGGCATGAAATGCTGGATGAAGTTGCATGGAAAGAGAGACAACCTTGGAATACAATACTGTTTAATGGCACAGGATCAGCCAGTGAAATTGGGACCTCTAGTCTTGAGCAGAATTTGAACTTATCTACGTCTGGTTTCATGGACAAGATCTTTGACTGTGACACTGAAGGAGAAAAGCTTGCAGAGAAAGAAGAGAATGAGTACAGAGTTACACCTGAAATCAAAGAAGTTGAGCGCCCACCTGGAATTGAGAATAATGAGATATCAGTGGGATTTCATTCTGGCAGTCCAAACAAGATTTCAGTAGATTTAGAAAGGGGGCACCACAAGGTGAGCCATTACCAGGCTGAAAACCATCACGACATTGGTCAGGCTGTGACTGAAACAGGAGAGAAGCACCGCACACAAATACCCCTGGTGCAGTGTGAGACCAAATTTGTTCTGGGTGACAACACTGCTGATAACCCGGAGACAACCACAGAGGAAAGGATGGATGCGATGGAGGTCAGGTTGGAAGTTGAAGCAGAGAGCAGGACAAAGGCAGGCATTGATACAAGCACTGAAGATAAGATGGAGACAGAAGAGCACCATTGTTCTGATGTCCAGCTAAGTGAGAGACAATGGGAGACAGATTATAGAAAAGTTAGTAACTTGTTAACTGAAAGAGACACTGAGCAAGGAGATGATTCAGTGATTCCACCTGTGGACAGTGACAGTACATCTACTGGTAAGTACATGATGGGCCTCATTTCAAAAGAATTCTGTCATATTGTCTTGATTTTTTTAAGTGGCTCACCCCAGTGTACTTGAACTGTCTACAGATATGCAGTTTAAAGCCTTTACCACTAGAGAGTGCTAGAATCCTTTTCAATGTGCATGCTTTTACCAACTGCAGGCATAAATCCACTCCAACAATTCACAACAGTATTAATTTTTGTAGTCAGCTAACCACATGAAGAATTCACTAAGCCAGTCAGAGTACAGGGGCTTGATTACACTATTAAGGAGCGGTCTGTGGAGTTTCAGACTCAAAATATGGAACCAGAACGCATACTACTACAGAATAAAAGTCTGTAAAGCTACACTTGGTTAGCTGTACAATTCTCAAAGGAAGCAATACATTGAAATACAAATAAACATCTTGAACAAGTACATTTTCTTCCCAGGATAAAAATTTAAGTAATTTATTCTAGGAAAAACAGTACTAGGGGGTGCTATAGCATTTCAAGTTGTGTCAAACTCTTGCCGGTGGCTTTCTGCCATCTTTCTTTTTATCAGAGTGGCAGCAATGACAGAGCAGTGCTGAGGGATGTTGTGTGCCTGCTCACATTACAGCCGCAGGAAAGGAGCTTGAGTCAATGCTGAGTCAACTCAAACGCATACACATCTACAAACACACACTCAACAACACATGTCAGTTTGATCTTTGCCAAGATTTCTAGCGTTGGCTGACCTTGTCTTGTCATGCTCGCACTGCTTATTCAAACACACTTACATAAAAGCGCGGGTTCATTGATTGAGGATGTGTCTGAAAAGTGATGATCTGATAGAAATGTTCTCACTTCCTCCTTTCCAGAGGACTCAGGCAGAGAAAGTTGTTCCGCGCCAACCTTGTACCAGGAGTGTGGGGCGAAAAGGTCAGGGTTCAGAGCTCCCTGTCTCTATGGGAACCACCTGCACCATGGCAACAAACTAGTGAGTCTATGTAGCAAATCTGTAAGATTGCTAATACTGTATAACATGACAGCTATACTTCAATTCAAAGATTTATCATTTCTCCTATAACAAAATTCCACTTTGCTTGAACACTTGGTGAGATTTGTTTACTTTTTATACAGAAATACTGATATGTATTTATTTCCCCCTGTTATTGTCTGTCTTCCACTCTACTTCCATAATCCCTGTAGGCAAAGCCCCCAGTTTGAACAGCAGCAACACACCAAAAAGTCCTGAAATTTGAATACCTGCTTTCAAAAGGATTAGGCTTGTATTTCCCTGATGCACATAAAAATCAGGCTGGCTTGTGTGAAACTGTGTGCCGTGTGCAGTATTGCAGCACGCTGACAAGTGATAGCTCCCAAGTGAGTCGTAAAGTAAAACATAAAATAGTCCACAATACATAAAAGAAAGGGAGGGAGAGCAGAAAAAAGAGAACTATAAAGGGAGGAGGAGAGATGGAAGGGTGGTGTGGGAGGGCGATAGAGAAAGGATGCAGTGAGAGAACTGTAGGGGAGAAAAGTGAAGAAGAGAGAGAGAGAGAAGATGGATAGATAGAAAGAAAGAGGTGCAGGACTTCACTGTATTGCTACAATCAGCAGCAAAACCACCAATCCATTCTCTCTCTCTCCCCTCATTCATTCTCTTACACTCTCCTGCATTCAGTACTGGGCTACGGGCCATGGCCTGCCTTGGTTTTCTATCTATATCCTGTAGCACAGCACCCTGGGGAGGTTCATGACTTTGTCAGCAGGAAAACGGGTTGTGTTTACAGGGAAATGAAGAAGACTCTCCTCAGGGAGCTGAATCACAGGAATTCCTACATACCCAGCCCTCTGCTGACAACCATACAGAATTGTGTTCATACACAAAACCCTCACATGGTCTGAAAATCCAAATACCCAACTTTACTTCTCTTTCCTAGATTTCAAAGAACACAAGTGCACGTGCACACGCAGCGCTTCTGCATAAATGGTGGGAATTGCGGGTATGAATAATGGAGATGTTTTTAAGATGCTGTGGAGGATACATGGAGGGGAGGGTGTACTTTTGGGAGATGGGACTCAAGTTTCTGTCCATGTTCTTTCTCACCTTTTTTTACCACCACATCGTCCTACTTCTCCACCGGCTTCTATGGGATCATAACATTTCTGCTGGGCGACAACCTTGTATTTTACAGTTTGGTAATTACATGCTTTTCTATCAAGTTCAGCCATATTTATTCTTTATTTTGACTTCTATCACTTGCACCTCTCTCAGGAACTCTCTCTTAACGTTACTTAATATATCCACGTACTGTACGTCCTTTACATGTAATCTGTCAGATTAGTTCATTGAACCCTTTCAGATCTAATTGGATAGTGTCAAATATTCATTGTCACCCAGCCACAACATGAAAAATAAATAAGTAAGTGTGAGTGATGCTACTTGAGGCAGGCTGTCAGACTAACTGTCTGTGTTTTTGTCTGGGACACAGCGGGCTGGATGTGTGCCACAGTCCTCTCTTCCTTTTTGCTTCAGTTTCTTCTTGCTCACCCACCTGCGTGCCTGTTTACTTTCTCAGCTTTCATTGTCTCTTTCACACGTTTTGGATTATCCAACTAGATATAGAACATGAATGAAAGTAATATAAGCAAACATGGATTCTTCCCTGTGTTAACGCTAATTATGTGCAACCTGAAAATATTACTCAGTTCTGGTGACTTTTCTAAACTGATTTGCTGTTATGTAATGATTTTCTGTGTAACAAAATGATTACAGGCAGTGAGGTCTGTTTTCATGTGATTTAAGCAAGTTCTTCTAAATCTATTAATGCCTCTCCTGTTCTTTCTGGGTTTTTTTGTCTCTGACTGACTGCACACTGTTCATCTTTTCTGTTGTGTAGACTGCTAATGGAAATATCAGAGGGAGCGGCTCTAGCGCTTTACTGGGCCCACTAAGCTCTTTTGCTACTGGACAAATCTCCTCAGTACAGGACTTGGCCTCAACTGCCATAAAAGCAAGCAAAAAACTGGAAAACAGCGACCTACCTACTTCCCAAAGTCATTCACATCATCCTCCCCTGATCCCCTCATTCCCCTTAAAGAGGAAGCATGAATTACTTCAGCACCAAAACGTTGACCCTCCACATAAAATCTACCTATCAAGGCGTCCTCTAAAGTGGGAGCCACCTCATTCCTCACAAGAGAAGGCAGGAGGAGTTAATGAGCTGAAGAGAGCAAGATCCAAAACCTCTATCCCTGAACGACCAGTTGTACCTACTGAAGTCTGTCCTTCTCATGAAACAGGAATTGCGTTAGGGGTACTTAAAAACCTCTATGCCCCAAAGCAAACTCGACAAATTCATCAGAGAAAGGTAAACGAAAGCTTTCGAGAGTCAGCTACGAATTCTTCCAAACAGACCTCATCTTCTGTGAACTTGACCTGCAAGCCACTCAAGCCCAAGCAGGCCAAATGTGGCCCTGGCCAGGGAAAAAATGGCCCAAAGATATCCCATGACGGGGCTAATGGTGACGAGCCCCAGAACCAATTCAAAGCTGGCTGTCTGACTGCAACCTTGACATCTGACCCCAGAGTAGAGGATTCTGGGAAGCTGAACCCAGACGAGAGGATGCAAATGCTTGAGAAGGCTGGGAAGGCCAAGGCACTGGTGCTAACCTTGGTGTACAGAGAAGGAACAACTCAGTTAGACCGGGAACAGGTGAGCATAGCTGGGCGACAAGTGTGGATCTGTCGCACTCTTGAAATAAGGTTAAAGAACATCATTGTTTCAGTTTCCCTTTGCATCTGCCTTGTGTCTAGCGTCTGTCCCAGTTGTTATAAGATTAGTGTAAACCGTTTACTCATGTGGCTTACTGCTTCATTAGCTGTTTGCTCGTGTTAATTTCCCTCTGATCCTTAATGTAGAAGCTCACTCCACCAGTGTGTGGCCTCCTCATACTGATAAAGAACAGTCTCGACTGCAGCTCACCAGAGGACCCGCCCGGGCCAAACGACAGTCTGGTCTACTTAAAATTAGAGCACACACCTGCATGGGCCCAGCAACACACAAGCCAGAGCCAGGAGCTCTTTACAAGGTCTGCATGTGCGCAAGTGTTATCGTGTGTTTGTATGAAAGAAATGTGAGAGTGAAGATGAAATGTAGGTTTACAGTACATTCATTTGTACTCTTGCATCCATCAAAAAAAGACGCGTGTCTTAGCTTGTATTTAGGTGTGTGTGTCTCTGTTTTCCATAGAGATATGCTGCTACAGGTGCTATCAAGATCTCAACTGGTGGTGTGCTATAAAGCCAAGGATTTGCTTCGAACAGCTCTGCAGTTTTACAGACGAGACCTCAACTGGAAACAAGGTACAGCACACATACATAGATGCACATACACGTAGAAACACGTGCATTGAAAGGTGGCAGTTTTTAAGTTTGTAGTTTCATCTCTGTTTCTTTATTACATTGAGTGTGATCAACAATATCAGTCAAAACATCGAAGGCACAAACAACTGGTGTGAAAAACCACACTCAAACAACAAAACAAAAACAAAATACAAAGGAAAGGTTGTAGTTTCATCCTTCACAAACAACAGCAGCAAGAATTATGTTAATTATAATGGATGTCAGTAATGACAAGATGTGATTTGTGGCCAGTCTCTCATCAGTATGCATTACACCATGTTGAATACTGTTCAATAACACAAAGAGCTGTCCTCTCTCTCAAGTGGCAGGCTGTCATATCCAGGACCCACAGGTGTCAGGGTGGCTACTGGATCCTGCAAACCCCTCCTCTTGCTACCAGGATCTTCTCAATAAATACTGCAAAAGACCCCATACAACACCTGCCCTGGGTACCAAGAAGGTTAGTTAAGATGTGAATGTCCGGATCCATGTAGGAACATTCCCCTCATTGGAGCTGGTAGGACAGCACGGTGGACTCTGGGACACAGTAGTCTTTCAAGGACAGATTCATAAATCTGCCTCTAAGACAGTTTATACTCCATGTTTATTCACTGGTACCTGGGCTGCCTATTCTTCCCTGAACACAAGGAAGAAGTCAATCCACAGCATTTTCTTCCAGAAAGCAAGCTGAGTATGTTACTCCCCACCCACTGTCTGTCTCACTCTCTCAGGTTTCTCAGGTCATCTCAGGTCTGTATTCGCTCTACTGGCTTAACATGGAGCTATGCTCTAAACTAAAGGTTAGTTGATGTGCACACATTCACACCTATACATACAGTATAGACACACAACACATTACCCGACTGACTATTTGTGTGTGTAGAGCCGGGGGCTGTGGGAGCTGTACTCAGACATGGAGCTGAACATGATCTCTGTTCTGGCAGGTGAAGACCACTTTTTCTTCTGTAAAGACTGAGCACATACTACAAACCTTTTTAGTTTCTGTATTCTGTGTTTATTTTTACATATCCCTGTACTTAGCATTCAAATCACGTTTATTCAGTCATAATCACCTTGATGAGTAATCGACAGATCAGGTCCTGTGGATCAGTAAATACTTGTGTTGTTTCAGTCATGGAGAGCCATCACATCCATGTAGACAAAGAAGCCCTTAAGAGAACGTCAGACATGCTGGGGGTAAGACAGAACACCAGACACTGAACGTATTTTAAAGTTTCCTTATTATTGTTATTAATAAATGGAGCAGAACAGTTTTTCATCTGGCTGCTGGCGGAGTAAGCAAACTTATCTTTCACAGCCAGGAGTTATCAACATTTGCCTCATGGCTAATTTAATTTCCCACCAGATCACAACAATGGAACAGGAGCCGTGTACACGAATATAAATTCTGCTCAGTGTGTTAAAGATAGACAGCCAAGTCATTTCATTTAACTCAATTTCACTGCCTTGTTCATGTTTATGGTGATAGGGATTACTAGATAAAAGTGGGTCATTGTCTTAGCTATTATTCATAACAATATGCTGTGTTCTTTAAAAAAATTGAAATAGCACCAAAAATAGCAAAGTTTTAAAATGGGTACTTTCCATACATTTTCAGTTATTTCTTTTCATTTCAGTTAGTTTCTTTCCATACATGCATACTGTATGATGTTCAGGGTGAGCTCAGATTTGTACTTCAACACTCTTTGCTGATTGCATTTTCGAGTGGCTGCCGAACAGTGCAGTAGACAGGTGCTGTATTAATACAAATGGGAGCAATACAGTGGGAGGATATGAGAAACAGAGGAGAAAAAAACCCTCAAGAGCCTGAGAAGGAAAGAAAAATAAAATTCTTGTGGGTAGGATTAGTGAAGTGGTGGGTGGACATTCTCTGGGGACCTGTGCTGTTTACATGCAGATAAAAATCAATTCTGGAGACTACTCTTGAGAGTGCTCATAGACACACAACAACAGACATGCAGATGTTGTGGACACATGCATGTTGTGGAATACACACATGTTCCTAATCAGTTAAGAGACATGCAGCAACACACACTCTTAAACCCACTTACAATCTTGCAGGCGCCAGCAGGGGTGTTTTTGTGGAGAGACTCTTTTGGTATCTTGCCGTGTTACTATAAATAGTATGGAGAGTGTCTTTTTCCTTCAAGAGGCTGTGCTGCAGGATGGAGCATCACTGTCTGCCTCTGCCAACACACACATACTAAAGTTTTTGCAGACTGCTGCAGTGCTATGTGTGTGTGTGTGTGTGTGTGTGTGTGTGTGTGTGTGTGTGTGTGTGTGTGTGTGTGTGTGTGTGTGTGTGTGTGTGTGTGTGTGTGTGTGTG
>JAVQJD010017785.1:0-12471 GCA_036023655.1 Nannoperca australis | reverse complement strand
ATCCACGGCTTCTGATTGGGGAATGTTGTAATCTGTTTGTGGGTGGTAACACTGTTGATGATAGTGCTGATATGGTCCAAAACAGAGGAGGCATAGACATCAATGTCTGTGTGGGAGTCCAGGGAGGCCTGAGTGGCAAAAAAATTCCAGTCTGTGTGTTGAAGCTGGTGCTGTAGGACAGTGTCTGCTCGCTCTGGCCATACTTTAACTGTACTAATTGACGTTTTCATACTTGATGTGGCCCAGACTCTAACTCCAGCGGCCCCCAGATAAGTTGAGTTTGAGACCCCTGCTGTAGAGTATGCAGTCAGTAATGCAGACACAGATAAGTAGCACAGATCCTTGCCTGTGTGGGTTGATAATTCGTTGATCTGTTGGTAATGCCTCTGGGCTCCAGTAGGGGAATTGTGCTTCTCTCTCTCTCACTCAATACAGACGAGTGAAGACGAGAGCTGCGTGATTGTCTTTTCATCTTTCTTGTTACTATTTCCCCTGTGTACTGTAAATATTATCTATGAAACACTATAAGTGTGTGAACACATGTTAGAAATAGTTATCCTGTGCTACTGTTGTTACCGGGGAAGACGGTTTTGTGTTTTATCGTGATTTTCAAAGAGTTGTTAGCTAATTTAGTCGATGTGTAAGCTAGCTGCCAGAGACCTCATGGTGCTGCCGTAGAGTGCGAGTACTATCATTTAAGCTAGTCACTGTTACTTTCACGTTTTTACTGTCAGGTTCAAGTGTCTGTTTCCACTGTAAGAGCCTAGTTCATGTCAGTTAAGATTGTACAGGTAAAAGGGTAAAATGCTTCTTATAATTTAATGCTGTGTAATTAGTAAAGAATAATTTAGAGAAATTAACTGTAATCCCACGACTGAGTATGTGTGACTGTGGTCCTGAAATCGAGTGTTTTGTTTGCATTTTGAAATGTCACTCAATACAGACGAGTGAAGACGAGAGTTGCTTGTTTGTCTCTTCATCTTTCGCGTTACTCTTTCCCCTTTTTAAACTGTTTAGTGGTCTTGTTGGTTATCACCAGCCACATTATCATAAGCCGGCTCTGTGCTGTGTCTTTCCCCTTAAGCAGCTCTGATTTACATGGAGGTTGTTTTTTCATGAATCTGTTTGTGTTTGCTAGAAAGTCAAAATTTACTCAAGATATTTTCAACTTTCATAACATGTCTTCCTTTCTCTGAATCTGTCAGCCTCTTTCTTCCATACACACACATCCTTATTGGCTGACATTTCCCAAGTGCAACCATCTGAGTTTTTCCTTGACCTTACATCACTAACACGCAACAGAAGTGGATTTTATTAACAGTGATATCCACATCTTCGATCGCACTGCCCTCAAAGCTTATCCTAAGTAGAATCCATTAACCTTAACGTGGTACAATATGCAATCCGATGCACTTTAATGTAAGCGCTTGGCTCCAGTCCCAAAAAAGCCTTGGGAGAGTCAAAATGTAAAGCTGTGACTTAATGGCAAGGAGGACATGCCAGTGATACGTGTAAACCAACCAAGACGACTCAGGGGTGCAAGGAGAAGCCAAACAACCTCTTACTCCCAACTTGGCTCTTTTGATTCTGTCAGGTAACGTTTCCTGTTGGTTTTAAAAGCCTGACAAGTTGTGTAAATCAAATGTCCAGGGTTCAGCAGCCCTGAGTGAAAGCTATGTATATATAAACTGTATATCCATGTGCAATTGTAGCTGGCAAAATCTTGTGTCTTTTCGTCATAAGTAGATTGCCATTGCGACCAAACCCAAAGGATGTTTTTTTATATCCTGGTTTAAACACTTGGCTTCTCAAGGACATCTATTTTACAGCCTGTGCTACCTAGAGTCCTAGGAAGGGTGCTCACAGATGAGTAGAAAAATAGAATTTTCAATTCTACACCCGTATCATGGGCACTTCTGCTGTATACTAAGGTTCCCTGGCTTGGTTGTTTATTCAAATGCTTAAAACCATCTTGTCACCATTAAATCCTGACAAGTGACCTCTCATGTTCATGCAAATAATGACTGTACTTGGACTCTGAACATGCAAGTGAGCGTATGGTTGAGCAAACAAGATGTCTAAATTCTACCACCAGTCAGTGTTGGCTTCTTGTGTCTATTGCCATGACTACAACAGTGGTACACATCAGAAAATGCTTAAATGAATTGTTTCTGTAACCGTCATATGGGTTCATTTGGAGGGCACTGATTCATAGCATTTAGATATGACAACACTGACTAAGCTATCAGTTGTTAGGGTATTCCATCCAGAGCAAGATATTGTATTATATTAGTCAGAAATCTGCTATTCATGGTCCCAAGTGAATGATTCCCTTTGTTTTTGGTGACCTTTCCTCTAGCACCACCATCAGGCCTGGTTTTCCACACAGAATATCAAAATCTAATATCTAAATGACTAAACACAGTGATGTCTCCCAAAACATAGACTCTTTTCAGTTTAAACATATTTTGGAGATTTATTTAAATACCAACCTCAAGACATAATGTTACAATTGTACAAATGATATCTAAGACAAGATAAGATATGAAATAGGTAGATTGCCATAAAATGTATTGATTGTGTTTTAATGCCACCACTTGAATTTTTTAAACAAGATGTAACAGACAACAAGCTTACATTGTGTAACAAGTTGACAGTCTTAGCATGTACCACACTTAACTCTTTTGATTGATGTTCTTTTGTCAAATGCCAGGTGAGAGTCAACTGTGACTTTGATTCCCAGAGGTTTCTCTCAGCATTAAGGTTATAAGATTGTGTTAATGCATGATGAAACTAAAAGGGCTTGGCAACGCATATTCTGTTAGCCTTCATCCAGGCTCAACTATAACCCAATTAATTTGATATAACTCAAAAAAACATCAGAACTTTACCTTTTGCATCTTAGGCTGACCAAATGGAGACAGATAGACTTGGGATGACAGAGAGAATTGTGATAACACAATTGAATTTCAAGGTCACAGAACATCATATCAGAAACATGATACCAAAACCTATTGTTTCTTAATATATAGACAGCTTAAAATATAGACAGCTTTTCAGCGTTTAGCCACCCACTTTGGAAATAAAAGAGAAGAATGTTTAGCATGTTCACAGAAGTGATCATGAAGTGAAACTCTCACAATTTTATATTGAGTAATAACATAGTTTGAGTTTGTATAGATGACTACAACAGGTTGGAGGAGTAGAAGAAAACACTGTTTTATTAATTATATAAAGAGTAACGTTAGTCTATAGTTCATTGAAAGATGTTATGATTTGGCACTGTGTAGGTACAACTGAATTGGATTGGTTTGTTTGCTGGCTAGCGATAGTGTTTTGGACAGTAACAAGACTGGTCCAAAGCAAGAAATAACCAGAAGCATCCCAAATCTCAGGGCTCTGATAGAAGCAGAGTTAAACACCCGTTAGTTGGTAAGGAACGCTCTGAAGTGCCACCGCTCTCTCTGAGGTTCACTCTTGTTCCTCATTTTTTATTACTCTCCCTCTTCACAGTTACTCCGGTTGTTCTGCCGTCCGTCATTTCCGCTAGCTGCGGACAGCTACCAATAGCTACCAGAAAATAAAATCCCTATTTCTCTTCTGTTTTGGCTGCACAGTGCAATGGTTGAGCCGCTTCCTTTGTGCTGTAAGTCGAGCCTTCTTTTTCCTCGGGGGCAGACAGAACTGCACAGTGAAAGAGAGGCTTACAGGAAACCAGTCTAAATACCAGTTGTGTCATTTTTTTTATAGCCATTACATTGTACAGTCAACATTTACTTGATAGTCTTGTAAGTGAGAGGATGTGGCCATTTTGCAATCTCTTTCGGTTATTGTCCTCACCAATCAAGTTCTGCAGAATAAAGAATGTCACCCCCAAGGATTAGTTAACAAAAAGGATTTTATTGATAAACCAAATAAAATTAACCAGAACTATGGCAGTCTGGAGCTCTGGCCAAACATAACAAAATGATGAAGGAATATATATATATATAATTATATTATTTATGTTATTTTGTGTAGCATTTCATAATTTTTGTTTGTACTATGTACTTGCAATATTCAGTTCTGTAAATATAAGCAATATGCCCATCAACAACCATAATGCCTCAGGGTTATCCTAACTTTTTTCTGCCAGCATGCTGACAGATTAATGTTGTGCAAATGAATACCAAACAGTACATTACATAGATGCAGTGTGTGCATTCCTAATCACAGGGTCTCCCCTAACATATGCCTCACTCTTCTATTGTATTATGAATTACTGGCATTCGATGACCTCCAGATGAAATATGACAGAATACATGAACTAAAAATCTTTTATCATTATTACCAAACTTCAGCAGACCTGGTGGTGAGATGGTGAGAAGCAAATGAACTAGTTTTTTTACACTCCCTTTGTCTCATTTGATAACCACCTAGATGGTGTTAAGAAGTTCTACATAGCAGTGAGGAAGAGGCCCTGAAAGCGTAATTTTTCTAAATCCACATCCACCTGGTTTATATTTATTTGCACAATGTCCGTTGGAGCCATTCGTCATCTTGTTTTGTTAAGTGGATGAAATGTTTAGATTTCAAATATCGTTGAGATTTGTGTGCCAGCTGAAAGCATGTTCATCATTTCCCTCAGAGAGCAGGAATTACTTAAGGAGCCATGTTTGAAACAAACAGCACAATCAGAGAGTCACAACCGTCTGCCAGTAGCAAAGCACGAAAATGACATGCGACATCTGTAGCAGAGGTGGTTGTGAATCATAGTACTATAACATGGAATGCCATCGTGAAATACATGCAAGAGTTTACAAATAGAACAGGACTTTTGACTCTAGTGAGATAATGTACGAGAAACACTCTCATGATCTTGCAGCAGTACATTGTGATAGATTCTATGCACAGTTTTAGAGCGATTTTCATCTCTTTAAAGGCTTTTTTCCCCTTTTTCCAAATGGTCCTCTGTCAGCTTTAAAAAGCTCTTAAACCACAGAAGAGGCTAACAATCAGCTAATGCAGCACTCTACACACTAACACACAGAGTCCTAGTGATAGTTGGAGAACTTGTGGTTGCTGGATTCCATTTGTGTTTTCATTTTGTGCTGACTTTAAAATGTTTTGACATATACAACACAAAATCATGTGACTCTAATCTGAACGTGAACTTTGATCTGTGCATTTTTCCTGTTCTGACTGTTGCTAAGAAGGTAATTTATATATTTGCACTGGGTAGAAGTCAGGAAGATATCCTAGGTAGATAAACTGGTGTAAAATATAAAGAATATCACCTTTCAGATTCAGACCTTCCAGGCAGGCAATTCTTTCAGTTAATTTCAGTGTCGAATGAAAATCAATTTAGGAAGGTAATCCATCATAGTGAAAATGTTTCTATATATAGGGACCATTTACACGTACTAGAGTTAATAGCCTGTCGTTAGAAACTGTAGCCTGCTGTAGGTGGCTAAATGATATTCAGATGTCTAAATAAAAATGATCGAATGTAGTATTGTTGTTGCTAGTGAGGACCAGCCTACTTTTTCATGTACTTACTTATTTCATATATTTATCTCCTGTGATGAAACGTAAAGCACAATAATAAACTGCATACCGGTATTTTAAGGTGAAATGAGCAGAATGTGAATAAAAGATATCTCCATAGGCAAGCACTGACATGATGTCAAATGCACAATGGTTTTCCTGTCCTTGAGAGAACGTGCTTGATTGCAATATAAGAAACCCAATCTTAGCTTCAGATTATGTTACAGCTGTCTAACCCAATTCCTAGATATTTATACAAGTGAACCTTTTCACTTGAGGTACCATTATGTGTATGGATGGAATCCAGAATAAAACACATTTTATTTCACAGCCTTAAGTATACGTTTGAGGTTCTGCACACACCTATCATCTGAAGAACATTAAGGCAGACTTTAATGTCATGGCATGGCTTGAGTTGAAGAAGAACCATTTGCATTTAAGATTGTATCATCTCCATAAAAATGGATAATTATAAATCTGTGTAATACTATTGTTTATATTTTTTTTATCAATGAACAAAACAGTGGCTGTGTTGTTGACGAGTGAAGACTGCTAGTATCAAACCAGAGCTTGTCCAAGGGTTAGTCACTGTCAGTCCTTTGGCTAAGATTGGATTTATTTTTATTTCTCCTGAATTGACAGCTCTGCAGTTGTCTCTGAATCTGAGGCCTGTTGTTATATAGTGACAGAAATGGGTTGGCAGAAGGAGAAAGTATATTTATGACCTGAGGAAAAGACTGATGCGTTAAAACTGTGTGTGTGTAAGCTGTAGATGTCGTGTCATTATTTGGAGATGGGGACAGGTAGGGTGGAGCAGCATGGTCTGGGTATGAGGTGGAAGATATGATTTGTATTTACAGTGTGATCTATAAAGTTTCTCATTGTGTATCAAGTGCATCTACAAATGTAACACATGTATGGAAAAAATAAAGAAATATCCTTTGTTGATGTGTTGTTCAGTGTTAATGGACACTGAGCACCCCAGTGTGTGAGTGGCTTTTATTTCAAATATTCTCTTTATCTTATTCAGGTTTGTTTGTTGTTGTTTTTTCTTCTGTTTGGTGTTTCACTTTTTCTGACCACTTAGTTCATCAATTCGACACTCAGATGTGTCAGTCAAAATGAAAAGTTCACTGTGGTGGGTTATCGATTTCAAAATCAACTCTGCCAGTTGATCTTTATACTGGTGTGAGCTAGTGTTGCCTTAGAGTGTTTGCATCTCTGTCGATTTCCTCTGTTTCCAAAGAATCAATGATGTCAGTTAATTTCTCTCTCAAAGGGTCTTAATCGGTTTGTTTATACAAAAAGATAGCACACACTGTGATACCTCTAATACCTGCATATAAGTAAGTTCTTACTTATTGTATACAACTGGCACATCCTATGAATATCATTCTGCAGAGCACTTTTCATTTTAAATGTTAACTCGACTCCATGGGATTAACTGTTTCAAAGGTTGAATTATATATTAATTTTAACAACTGCATTGCTCTTGCTTATTGACATCACTTCAGTGAGCAGCTACTCAGTCAGATGATTGAGTTGGACGAGGGAAAGAGAATGTGCCCAGCACCCCAGATCTCCAGATGGCGGTCCTGTCAACACCTGTTCCTGAGTTGGCGGTCCAGCAGACACCTGTTCCTAGTTCTGAGTTGGCGGCGTGGGCCTACACCTGCTACTGGTTCCCAGACGGTGTTTCAACATGTTCCTCTTGTACCTGCTGAGGGGCAGGGTCCCCTGTTCTTGAGCTGCCGCTGTCTCCTGTACCTGCGCTGCGGTACTCAGTTCCTGTGCTGAAGCATTCTTCTGTGGCAGTGACATTGAAGCAACAGATGAGGCTTAGTGAGCAGAAGAAAAGACGTTTCTCGTCTTTCTCTGAGGTGCCTAAGAAGGACCTGGTTTCTTGGTCGATGAGCAGGCCCGGAGAGAAGACGAGTCGGAGCATGTGTGTCTTGAACAGTAGGTAACAGATACTCAGAACAGCTTGATCCACTAGCCATCAGCTGGCTGGAGATCGAGGACGAGCGGGAGTGATGCCGCAGTCTTTCAGATGGTCAGGATCCTGAAACATTTGGATGTGAGCAGGTTGGCACCTTGCCTTCTGATACTGGTTCTTGTGACCAGATACAGTAGCAGAAATCTGATTGGAGAGAGTGGAAGAGCATGCCCCACCTTGTTACTCTTTATTACATTAATTAACACTAAGGAGCCCTTGAGCATGGCCCATAACCTAGAGTTCAGCAACCTGACCTGAACACAGTTGGTCCTGTCTACAGGCTGTGTGTCGGGTTGGGTGAAGGTTTTTCATGGCACATGGTCAGCCATTCCTGGCTTACGGCCAATTTATACCTTTCACATCTCCGTGGCTGCAAGACATACATTTTGCAATCTGCACATCTCTCTCAGGCTACATGCCAACAAAAGCGTGAAAACGTCTGTGTATGCAAACAGCCAATGCAGCATAAACAGAACAGTGTTTAAGACTATCTGGCCTTTCAGGGTGAGTGGTGAATGAAAATGAGGATGAGAAGTGAGAGAATTAAGTTCTTGACTGAACCTTCACTAAGCTGCACCCTATTTGTTTCAATAGGTATGCATGTGTTTCCTTTTGACTTGAAAAAATAATGTTGAATGTTGTTATTATACATGTTTTGTTTTATTGTGGAAGCACAAACTGTGCCACTTTGCAGAGTATCCATGAAATATGAAATATAGAGTCAGCATACTCCCAGTAAAAGAGTTGTTAACATAATTGTTTCTTCAATAATCATGTTGATGCAGCACTTTCCCTCCTTGCGCAGCCCTAATTAATTCAATACCTCTGGCTGTTTGGAGCACTTTGATTCTATAGGCCACTGAAATGATCAATACATATTTGGGGCTCCATGCTTGGCTGATCCTTAAGGGCATCTCTGCTTCTGGCTCTTCCAGACTGTTGAACTGCATGCTGTTTTTACTGTTCAGCAGAAACAACAAAGGATGCATGTCTTTTTTAGTACCTTTTCAAGTATCAAAATCACACTTTGCAGATGCACTCATTTGCTACTTTCTGTAACTGATTTATGCAGGTACGTACTTTAAAAACTGTCCTGCAGTGCAGTGTTGGGCAGTTACAGTGAGCCATCACTTGTGCTTAAAATCCATCCATGATGTTATTTTTGATTCTTTGAAAACTAATAAATGGATAAATCAAGGTTATGTGTCCTTATTTATGTATCATTTATATAGCACATTACATTTCGCATATATTAGTATGTGCATTTCTATTACCTGAAACATGGTACTACAAACTTTAAAGAGGCTGGACAACATTTGTTTTCTTATTCTGGAAAGAAAAAAATTGTTGGTCTTTATAATGAATATAATATAAAATTATTGATAATAACAGCATGGCAACAACATACATAAATAATAATAGAAAACTGAGAGAAAGTGGCCAAAACCCCTAAAATGATTTGGCCTTTTTTAAATTAAAATGATGCTGTAGTCTGGCAGCATTCACTTATCCCTCCAGCTGCACTGACTTCAATTATTAACGAGAAGCAGTGAAATTATTATAAGTTTGATGGATATGTCTTCATCAGATGTGTAAAAATAACAAGATGTGATTGGCTGAATTACAAATTATACTCGTGTCAGGTTATTTCCCCTCACTCTTTTTTACTTTGAATTAAATCAATACCCTGTTTAAAAGCTTAGTGTAGTTAATAAGAGCATGTGGGCTATAAGATGAGTTTTCAGATTGCCCCTGCAAATTTGACTTTCTCAGCCAGCATGGATTTTTTCCTGGCTGTTCATTAGGTATTTGCCGGGGCATGAAATGTAATCCTTTCTAAATTGAACACAAAGCTGTGTAAATAAACCTTGATTCAATAACCCCCCCCCCCCCTATCTGGAAAAGGCATATATTAACTCAAGCTTCTAATCTAACGTAGCAAAAAACTATACTGCTGATCCAAAACTTTCCCCCTTTTAAAGCACAATTTATGATGAAGGAAAAGCATGATGCAGATTATTTCAGGACACTGAGCTCCTCTATTAGTTCCTCACTTGTGTGTTTAAGAGGTTGTGGTGGGGAGAGGTTGGGAAAGCACACGGCCTTGACATCCATCAAGACCTGACAGAACAACATTCTCAGCACTAAAGCACAGGTTAACAGTAAGCTACCCATTATATTATGAGATGCACATTTTGACATGAGGTTGGCTCTAGAGGAAAGCTCACTGAGTCATAATTGGAAAGGGTTCATCTTCTGGGGAGCATGAATGGGCTCAATACATGTCAAGACAATCGGAACATTAGAGTAAAATTGGGTATTTCTTGTATACAAGTGGAGATTTTACCTTGATTTTTGTGCTAGACGAGAACTCACAATGCTCACTAAAAACTGTACGATAGTAACAGTGGTGGAAAAAGTATTCAGATCTTTTACTTAAGTAACGGTACCAATACCAAAATGTAAAAATATCCCATCACAAGTACAAAGTAAAAGAACAAAAGTAGCTAAAGTAAAATGAACTTGAAAATTTAAGAACAGAGGTGGAGCTCATTTTGACTATTTTATAGACAGATAAATTGTTTAATCCATTGGGTTGAAAAGCAAAAATGCCCTGGGTATGGGAGCTGCCATCTTACGCCTTTGAAACCACAGTCTCCACAGTAGTGATCGAGTTCCCGCCTATACAGCCGCCTGAGCCAATCACAAGCACACTCAGTTGTCATTCATGATTAGATCGAATACCTATTTAAAACCAAACGTATCAGAAAAATGAAATTTGATGTGTACTTTGTCTTTCCAGTTTGGCCCATGTGCCACCTGCTAACATGAAGGAGGTGGGGTTTTTTGACCCATACTGCAGCCAGCCACCAGGGGGCTATACAGATGTTCTGGCTTCACTTTTCAGGAGCTGTCATGTCGTCCATCTTTATATACAGGCTATGATTGCAAGTAATTGCAAGATTCAGCTTGTTTCATCACAAATCTGAACTGGCCTTTAAAATATTGCTTCAATCACTCCATTGCTGGTGGGGTGTATGGAATGTACCTCGTGTAGTATATCGACACATTTTTGCAAAAAGTTCAAATAATACATTTGTACATAAATGAATACATCAAAATCTGTGTTGGTGTGTGTAAGTAACAGGTGGCCCATACAGTTTGTATCTTTTTGAAAACCTCGTAGAAGATACGTCAGGCTCCATTGATTAAGGTGACTGGTAGAAGAGGTAAGTTCTAAGCGCCCTTCAAGCCACTGCCAATTAATCTAGACATGGATGATTAGTTAGTGAGCCTCGACTGCTGCTGCTTCCAAAGAATAAAAATAGTCTGAAGTTTTGGAGTTAGCAGTTGTTTTCCCCTGATACATAATTCATTGATAATTCTGGCGAAGAAATGTGAAGAGGGTGATGCTAATGTTCATTTTGATTACTTACTTTCGAAATACATGGGCCCACTTCAGCAAGGATTTGCTAATACAACAAAGCAGTTTAGATTTCCGTGGTGTCTACAAGTGCTGCCATTGCACTTATTTCAAGCTTGCTTCTTCAAGATTGTATAATATGCTGAGAGCTGGCAAAAAATAAGATAAGATAATCCGTTATTGAGCCCCCAGAGGGGAAATTCAGGTGTTACATCAAAGCAGGTGTAACAGGCTCATGAGATGGAAATGAGCCTGAATAATGTGCACTGAGGATCTGCTAACATGTCTGTCCTTCTTTAGCATCCTTAAAAAAACTGTATCACTATGTTTACCTCTCTACACACACCTCATCCCTCACACCCACACAAATACAAGACATCACATGGATTTTTGTGGGATATAGCTGGACTATAAAATTATATATTTACAAATACTTAATACTAAAAAACTACAAACGTATAAATGTGTTTCATGTTAACAATTAATCACATTAATAAAATGTATTGTGAAAGAGAAAAGGTGAGTTAACGACCACCCACCACTGCCTGTGTTTGCTCATTGTTTTGAACATGAACTGTTTTGGTTCAAGCTCTGATAAAAGAACTGTGCACTACCTGCCCAGTGTCAGACAGCGAAAAGGACAGTTAAAAGTAAAGTGAATGATGGACTTATGGTTTGTCTACACAGCGGGCATCTCCCCACACTTCAAGTCCGTCTTCCGTTTTAAGCCTGTAACTACAGTAAATGTGTATTGGGCTGTGAGAGAAGAGAGTTCACACAGTGAACATGGGTTGAAAAAAAATATATATAGACAATAAGTCCCTTTTCTAGTTTTTGGTACACCCTCTTTCAGATATAATTTACATATATAATGAACACACAGAGAAGCTCAAATGTAATGCCTAATTGATTATAGGAAATGGACATTGATTACCATGTCTAATAATAAATGTTGAACTTGATTAGCATAATATGTAGACTTGATTATACAAGACATTCTGATTATTAATAATCAATATTAAATGTGGGAGAGCAAGAGTGTGAGCAATAACTGAACCTACTCAGTAGGTGAGGAGGATAACAAGGTTACCTCAGGGCACTTTTACATACAGTGGGTACGGAAAGTATTCAGACCCCTTTAAAGGTTTCACTCTTTGTTTTATTGCAGCCATTTGCTAAAATCGAAAAAGTTCATTTTATTTCTTATTAATGTACACTCAGCACCCCATCTTGACAGAAGAAAACAGAAATGTAGAAATTTTTGCAAATTTATTAAAAAAGAAACACTGAAATATCACATGGTCATAAGTATTCAGACCCGTTGCTGTGACACTCATATTTAACTCTCATGCTGTCCATTTCTTCTGATCCTCCTTGAGATGGTTCTACTCCTTCATTGGAGTCCAGCTGTGTTTAATTAAACTGATTGGACTTGATTAGGAATGGCACACACCTGTCTATATAAGACCTAACAGCTCACAGTGCATGTCAGAGCAAATGAGAACCATGAGGTCGAAGGAACTGC
>JAVQJD010017775.1:0-16131 GCA_036023655.1 Nannoperca australis | reverse complement strand
TTTTTTGTATCTGTCTCTATCTCTCTCTCTCTGTGTGTTTCTCTCTCTCTCTCTCTCTCTCTCTCTCTCTCTCTCTCTCTCTCTCTCTCTCTCTCTCTCTCTCTCTCTCTCTCTCTCTGTCACACACACACACACAGTTCCTTTGTCTAATTTATTTACTGTTGGAAAGTGCCACCAAGGAGAAAGAGACAGAGAAGGAGAAAAATAATGTTCATCCTCTTCTTCTTCACTGCACTTCAACATGCACTTGTCCATTAGTTTTCTTCTTTTATTGCAACTTTACCTCCTTTGATAGAACTTCTTCTACTGACTGACTCATTGGCTAACAAGTTCTTGTACATGTGCATATCACACATGGCAGTGACCAGAATATTTTCAGATATGCACACTAGTCCAAGTTCTTTCTGTACTTTCTGAATATCTTTTTGCAGCATAAAAACACAGAAATTTTGTTAAAGAAAAACAATTTGGAATACAGTTTTTTTTTAAATAAGATAACTGAAGACATTGAAAGTACTAGTACAGTTTGCATAATACAAAATATGTAAAAATATGTTTATTAATGTCGTTTAAGAGATGGTTTTTCAACAATTGCTCTAAATTCGCCACTTTTCGAACAAAGTGACAGCAACTTAATTGTTGACTTATTGCACATTTTTCCAAACATAAACGTAAGGCATATCATTGGTTGTTGTGTTGTTTTTTCCAACTGATGCACATGTTTGATACCCAGTGATTCAAAACACCCTCTTCTGTTACAAAGTCAATGAACGAATGGCGCTATATAAATAAAATTGAATTGAATTGAATTGAATTGAACACTTGTGCCTAATCCTTACTGACCGTGCACTTTGACACATATATTGCACACCGGTGTATATGAGTTACATTAATCCCTTTTCTTTTACCATACTCCAAGGACAATCTAACTACATTTTAATTATTTATTTAAATTACACATTTTCTAACAAGTTTTGAGAAGTGTACTGAATTTGAGAGATTAAAGAAATATGTATATATATACAAAGTTTGTGGATATAGCAATATCTTTACTGCTGAACACAAATGATAATGTTTCAAGGGGAACATCATGGGGGATGTTCCACATCTTGGAAATGTTCTCTTTGTGTTTATGATAATAATTTTTTATGTACCGCATGTCTGTTTTTCCATCCATTTTTAAACGTTACTCACGTCGTAATAATCTCCATATCTGTAGTTTTTAGCTGCAGCCTGTGTGTTCAATGATTTCATAGAAATATATTACAGAGAAAAATCACATACGCGGCTGCTTTAAAATGGTGATTTCTGAAGTAAAAAGTTTTATTTCGTGTATATGCTTCAGGTGTTTCAACGTATTTCAGTGTTTTCCTTGTGCTAATGATCTCCATATCAGAGCTGTTGAGAATAACAAGCGTCTACTGCAGATACCATCTGCCTGCGGGCTACGCATAGTCTGGTGTGTGTGTGTGTGTGTGTGTGTGTGTGTGTGTGTGTTTGGTGTCTCCTTGGCTTCAATTGATCTGTGGGTATCATACTGTATCAAGTGATAGAATGCGTAGGGACGAGGCAATATTTAAATGAAAGGGTGAGTATGTGTGTGCATGCACAGTCACAAATATCTACCTGTGTCTGTGTGTATGCGTGTGCACCCATGTGTGTGCATATGTGTGTGTGTTTACATAAAAAGGAGAGCGGCCGTGGGACGAGTGCAGAGCAGAGTTTCTCTCCTTTCCTCCAGCCGACAGACGAATAGACGGCCCTATTGGTAATCAATGGCAAAACTCGAGCCATTGAACAACTGTCCGCCTTTTCAATTGCGTCCCGTTTGAGAAACAATTTGACAATAACGTCAGCCTGAGAAAAAAGACACACAGTCAATACACAGGGAGAGCCGTGTGAAGGACAATTTAGAGAGCGCCGTCATCTACTGTATATGTGAGCGTGTGTGTTCTTTGTCCCTGTGTTTTCTTGGACAGTACTGACAACAGAGCATTGTATACCCTTCACTGATAAACAGCTTCCAGAGTCATTAAAACAGAGTTAGTGTATGCAGACTGGCCGGCATATACACACACACACACACACACACACACACACACACACACACACAGACAGACAGACACACACAGGTGAAACTACTCGAGACCAAAGACAAATGTTTCAAATAGAAATTTAACCACAGCTTAATGTAGAGTTGAAATACAAATTTGTATACTAAATTAAAATAAGGGATAGATTTATTCGGATTGTGGAATTATGAAGGAATTAATTTAATATTATTGAATGTTTTGGGTTTATAGAATCTGATAATCAAGTAGAAAAATAATGTGGTGATATTATATTAATGAAAACAGCATATTTTAAATGACAAATCTGATGGCTTATTAAAAATGAATACATAAGACATTTGCAGGACAAGGGGGTAAAATCTTAAGCCTAAAAATAATGTCTGTCTGAACCAAAATAATAAACATTCAAAATAATACATTTTATTTTAATTTGTAATTACAATCCACAACATTGTACACTACTACAATTTTACAAAACCTGCTATGCCTAGTTTGAAAGATCTCAAACTTTTTTGCACACGTTCACACCATAATGCAAATGTTTTCGTTACAGGCTTGTCTGTTACGGTCTCTCTCCCGCTCCCTTGCTGCCATCTTTTGTCTCTTTCTGACGGTACTTCTCATCCTGCACAGTATTGCGGTTCTCAGAGGTTCTTCCAAGGAGAACGTTTATACACAAGGAGGTTGTGTGCACGAGTGTGGAGACTGTGCATATATTGCTGCGCATAAGCATGTGTGTGTGTAAAGCAGATTGTAGATACATTTGTGTGGCTTCATAAGTGTGTCTGTGCATGCACACCTACGCAGGTTTTGTGTACAGTCAACAGTGTTTGCATGTGAGAGAGAGCACACAGGCTTTCATGGCCATTATTCAAAGTTTTGGATTCTAAACACACTCAGGTAGACACATGCACACAGTGTACTGTCTTAAGTTGTTAGTGCTAAAATTGTTGTTGTGTGTGTGTGTGTGTGTGTGTGTGTGTGTGTGTGTGTGTGTGCGTGTGTGTGTTTGCACGTGTGGTTGATTAACGCAGGGGTCCCCAGGGCTCTGCCCCCCTCCCATCCATCAGTTTGATAAGTCCCTGAACAGGCAAACATATTGCCTGGGACGTAAAGACACGGCCGGGGATATCAATTTCAACTGTCTGTGCGTGCTGTCAGACACACACACAACTACATAATGTCAGATACACATAACCACACGGGGTGTAACACATACTGTAACTGACTGATTTCAGGTAAGGGGGGAACAGGAGAGCAAAGGTGTGTCTATAGATATGTGTGTGTGTGTGTGTGTGTGCGTGTGTGTGCGTGTGTGTGTGTGCAGGAGAAGCAGTGGGCTGAACAGAGAAAGGAAAGTGTTTTTTGTTGTTTTTCCTTTTTCCTTTTCTTTCCCAGTATGCCGCTTGTAAACTTCTTTGGTGGCACTTCATGGTGTCAAGCAGTTTTTTGCTAAAAGAGAGCTAATGTTACACAATAAAAAAAAAAAGGTTGATGAGGAAGCAGCTGTATCAATTTACTATTGTTCATTTAAAGGTATTTCTTTTTACTATAAACCTCACATTTGTCTCCATATAGTGCGAGGACGTTTGCCTAGCCTTCAATTCTGTAAGTGTGAATCTTGTTCTTCGCAAATAAAATCTTTCAAGCTGTGACTGAAAATGTAATAAATTCAATCTTGCCATTCCCTCAGGTGTTGTACGTTTATTTATAGGTCTCCAAACTGTAACCCATCCAGACCCAGATTGGCCCTGTTCGTCCCATTAGCAATGGACACAGCAACCAGGCCTCTGTATGTGTGTGTGTGTGTGTGTGCGTGTGTGTGACGGTGTGTGTGGATCAATAACCATCCTAGAGGTGTGGATAGTGAGGAGCAAGGTGAGGGTCAGGGTTAGCCGCCCAGTGTTAGGGAAATAAGTGGATAAACAGATGAGAAAGAGAGTGAGAGAGATTGAAGTAAATGAATTACAGGAGACAAATTGAGAGAAAGAGAAACAGAGATATTGACTCAAAGTGGGATTGTGTATTGTCATTTGAATTATTGGATTGTACTCCATACAGAAACACATTTTACAATGTATTTCTCTTTTTTTATCCTTGTTAAAGAGATGGCAATCTTTGCACTTTTCACATACATTCAGCTTTTTAAATTATTTATTTAGTTTTTACCAAAGGGGATCCAAAACGTAAATATATATATATATATATATATATAAAAAAGAAAATCAGTATACCAATCCAGAAATCCTTATTTTACATATAAGCATAGTGCAAAGACAAGGTGGAAATACCATTCTTTTTCGTTCTTGTTACTCAGGCTGCCTTCACAGCTGACAAACTTCTTTTTCCAGTGATAGCTTCATCTGTCAACCAACCACACACACACACACACACTCCAGCACGTACTGCGACTACTAGGTTTTGCTCTCTAAGTAATTGAATCAAATTCTCCACCACCCCAAAAAAACAAAAACGAAAGAAAAGAAAGTGTGGCGTCAGCATCTTCTGTTCTTTTTTGCATGGCCACCGATTGTCCTTCCTCCTCCACTCTGTAAATTGTAATGATACAAATTACTTTACAGACCAGAATGAACTCACCAAACCTTCAGTGACCACAGAGAGACACAACAGTAAGTTGTTCTCTCTTGCTGCCATGGTGTCCGTATCTCTCCCTCTCTCTCCATCTGATCATCTCCCTCATACAAACTAATGCTGGTTTTCCACATGGCATAACCATGTCCACAGTCACATGCACACGCACACGCATGCACACACAGTCCTATTGTCATGATAATGGATTCTGTGTTGTTTGCTTTAGGGTCAGAAGGTCAACATAAGCTTCTTAATGGACTGTGAAATAACCCTAACTGCATTAACCTCCCAGATCTCACATCTCACACCACACGCACGCACGCGCACACGCATTCTCATACATATAAGTGTATACATACAGACACACAAATACACACTGCACATGTGCTCCCCCCACACATAAACACAGAAGCGATTGGATTGGTCTTTAATTGGCGGGGCGATAACACCTTGAGGATGGAGAGAAGACCCTTCAATCAGACGGAGTGATGGAGCGAGGGATGGAGAGCAGGGAGGACTGGACGGGCGGAAAACAAATGGGCGAGCCTAAAAAGACGACACTGTTGTGTCACACAGGACCGCCAAGCTTGTTCTGCATGTGCATGGACTCCCGTAGAGCGCACACACAGACACACACACACACACACACACACTCAGGCTTACATTAAGATAATGTGCTGTGCAAATACTGCTTTGCCTTTTAGAGTGTATTAGAAAGTGGATGATGTTCAAGTGCAAGCTCAGTTGGTATACAGGGAACCAGTGAGAGGCTGCCGCTGGCTAAGTTTGACCTCAGTCCAGTGTCATTCTCCATATGCTCTCCTCTAATACAATTATTCCACTGTGTCTTTGCAGTTGTCAAGTGGAAAGTGGTGTCTATCTGTCGGTCTGATGTATTCGTTTCAGGACACATAGCTCAGGTAAATGGTATATTTCTGTTATCTATTTTTCATTTAGTACATCTTACTCTGACATCAAATTAAAAATCCCCCAAATTAGACCAATTTTAACATGTTCGATTGACAACAAGCTTTCAAGACTAAATCAATTTAAAATTTCTCCTCTCCTCTCCTCCTGTGCCAAATGGGTGTCTCCCTGAGAGGGGCTCACAGTGGATTTTGGGGGGGATTAAGCTCCGTGTCTTAAATCAGTCTTAATTTTTGCTCTCTGCCATTAAAGAGATGCCATTAAGCTCCTCTCTTCTCGCCTCATTTCCCTCTTCCTCTTGTTTCACTTTTTCAATTTGTGTGAGAGGGGGAGTTCACTCCTCATAAAATTTCACTTTGGCCAGCCTATCATTTGCATCTGAGCCAATAAATAGCAATTAGCATTAACAATTAAACCAGCCAGTGGAACAGCGGGCAGCTCCCTGAGATGGCCTGATGGATGGGAAGGTGGATAGGAAGAAGGGAGGGAAAGAGTGTGTGTGTGTGTGTGTGTGTGTGTGTGTGTGTGCACGTGTGGCTACTTACTACATGAACTCTCACAGGGCAGTCCTGTATATCTTGCACTTTCATTTTCTTCCCAAAGCTAATTCATCTACTGTCTCAGTGACCTAATCACAACACACACATATGCAGTGTGGGTAGAAATGCCGAGCTGGCACGCCATTTGGTCGTCAGATATCGCGCAAATTTTACTTGTTTATTGCACTTATTAAAAACAAACCCCAACTGTTTTCAGCCCACCATCTTATATTATAGTTCTGTTTTTCAGCACCACACATTTTTTCAGATTCATCCATAAAAATCTGCTGTAATGAGGCCACCCCTGGCCTGATAATGTCTGTTGTGTCAAATTGCGTTGCTATTAACACATCTTTAGCCGAGATATAATTTTTAATGGAAGGGCTTCCCAAAGGAGAGATTTGTCAAGTTGAGAAATGTATAGCTTTTCAAGTTGGTGCCTCGCTGCAGCTTGAAAAGGATTATTACATACAAAATAAATAAATAAATAGTCTTGCGAGCCTGGGGTAAAACTACCCCACATCATTTGTAGCTGAAAGTTCACTAAAAAAGAGTTACTGGGAAGTCAAGAGCATCGCCATTTAAACACCTGGTTTAACAAACGGTTGTAACAAAAACATTTAAACATCTGTATCTTATAATTATGACTTAGAATCTCATAATTGCAAGACAAAGATTTCATAATTATGAGCAAAACAACCCTTATCTTGCACTGAACACTGCCTCATAAAACGCAAAACTTAAGCTCTTTAGCCTTGATCATCATCATCATCATCATCATCATCATATGGATTTTGCAATTATAAGATTTTTCTCAAATTCCATGATCTTTATCCCGTAACTCTGAGATAATGATCATTTCTCATAGTTACAAGGTAAGAATGTCGTATTTACGATAAAAAAAGTTTCTTTTTTTCCTTTTAATGAATGGACTTTTTGCATACATTTGTGCATAAGTCTAATATGTGTCCAAATACAACAAACATTTCTGATTCAGTGCTGATGACACTCGCGTCCACGTCCCCTACCCCCTGTGTGCACCTCCACTGAGAATTTTGTTGGTGGCTGGTGACGATCAGTCCATCTCCATACATTAATCACCACCAATAGAAAGCCCTGACACAGCAACTACAGCAGTGCCACTGCCCTGCCTAACAAAGCATAGAGCAAGGACACACAGCCCCAACAGCGGAAAGACAGAAAAGAGGAGGAGAGGGAAAGTGTGTGTGTGTGTGTGTTGGGTGGAGGTTGCAAAGGAAGAGAGAGAGACGGGGAGCTCGATGGGGAAATATGGAAATGTAGAAAGAAAACAATCATGCTTTATGTTTCCCCCTCTGTCCTAACCTCTCTTTTTGTCTCTCTTTCTCTGTCTCTCTTTTTCTCTTGTTCTCCTGGTTTTTATTGTTATTACCACGGCAGCGCCATTAGAGAGCTCTACGTTCTTCTCCACTGGAGCAATAAATGAAGAGGGCCTCACTCCTTTTTCCTCCTCATCCTCTCCTTTCTCATCCCTTCTTCAGGTCCCCGCTCGCCTCCTTTCTCACCTCCCGTCACCTTCTTCTTGGTTCTTTCTCTCAAAGCTCCTTTCTTGTGTGCAGTTTTATTCTCATCCTCTCATTTTGTCCTATTCATCTCACTTTTCTTGCTTCTTTCCCATTTTTCTCAAGTGATTCATTATTTCCTTTTGATGTTGTCTCAACACATTTCAGTTTCTATCTTTTTTCTGTACTCGTACAATGTGTTCTTTTCTCCTTTCCTGTCATCTCTTCGTTGTGGCAGACTATCGTAATCCACCCATAACACAAACCCTATGACCCTATCCCACTTTGTAAATGACGTACACACACACACACACACACACACACACACACACCACAGAGGATGTCGGGTGCAGTAATACTTGTAAGAGACAGATGTTGCAGTCATGACAAATCACAATTTTTCAAGACTTCTCTCCCACACCTTGTAAATTGTAAGCTGCTCTTTCAGGCAAACAAGCTCAGCTGGTCCACTACATGCCCTGCACAAAATGGCAGAAAGTTGAAGTTAACAGTTTATTTGATCCATTCCTAGGTTATATTACACCACACCAACTTTAAGAAACATGTAGTAATGGTGAGTAAAGTTCCAAAAATAAAGTACATGCATTTAGATTAATCAGAAACTGTTTACATTTCAGTAAGTTTATGTACTCTATGATTTCTTCAGATGTAAATCTTCAGTCTAAAGCAGCTCCTTAAATAAGCTTCTTAAAGTGACATTCTCTCTTGCAATAAAGATTTAAGGTCTTAACATTACCATATTGTATAGGAATGGAAAATGGTATGTTGATGACCTATGTATAAATGTCTACATTATCGTTTTCTGAGATGTATTCCACTTTTATTGATTTGTTGTATTCATTTTATGTTGTACTGTATATGAATGTTTTCTAAAAGCCAATCTGGAACTGAATGTAGATGAATAATAACACAGCTTCTTTTTTTTGTCTTCTTTGTTTCTCTACCTACTGATAAAGGTGGTTCAGACAGAGACAATAAAAGAGGCAATGTAAAAATGAGTACAGGTCAGGGACCCTGAGATTGCTGTGTGAAGTAGGTCTAACATCGTGTACATGTCAGGATAAATATGGATCGAACCTCTTTGAGTTTCCACTTAAACCAAACCTTTAGAATAAACGTATATTTGTATTTTTATTATGTCTTTGTAAGGTTTATCTTTGCCTATGTAAAGCACTTCGATTTGCCTCTGTGTTTGAAATGTGCTGTATAAATAAAGTTGCCTTGCCTTGCAGAAAGCTTATATTTTTACATATATTTGGAGTGGCACCACACAAAACCAGTCTGGTTTGCTATGATATATTACAGTTAAATAAAAATACTTTCATGCAAACCCACCTACAAAAGAGACAGTGTTAAAAGTTGCAGATACGGGGAAAGAAAAGTTAACAGACAGGGTTAAAGAAGGATCTCATGTTGAGAGAGGAAAGGGATAAAAGGCACTAGGAGGTCCCGACACTGAAAGTACTACAATCAAACCCCAGCCAATAACACACAGAGATTCATGAGAGGACTTTGGAGTCAGCTGCCCTATCGAGTACACCAGGAGACGAGACGTAGACACAGCATGCAGACAGAGATAAAAAAAAAAGAGGAGGAGGAGGAGAAGGACAGACATGTAAAGTGAGTAAAGGAATATATGGAGTTGTAATGGGTGGGATAAGGTAGGGAGACATGTGGGAGGCGGTTCAGTTGCCAAAACTGTATGACAGTGAGTGTCAAACAAGGAGAGAACGAGGGTGGAGGGAGCAGTGGGTGGCTGCAAGGAGAGGTGAGAGAGAGGAGACTATGGGAAGAGCGTATTAAAATAAGACAGAAGGGCATTCTGGTTGAAAAAGATACATGCTTTGTATTCATAACACTGTATGGTGATTCTGACCTTAAAAAGGATCATCACAAACACTAATATTGTTTTTGCACAGAAAATGCTTTTGTTGCTGACAAAAAAAAAAAGTTTCTGGTCCCCTTTCCTGGGTACCATCTCATTAAAGTTGATTTGTATGATATACCACAACACAGAAAAACACCCTTACTGAGCTGAGACACGTGAAATTAGGTAGAATACAATCAAATGTGACACTAGTGCATTTGAGAAGTGCTGTCTAAGCAAGCCAAAATCACGGCGAGACGTTTGGGTGAAACTGGCTAAGCTCATTCTCAGCTTTGTATAATTCAGCACAGATCTAATGATACATCTGAGTCGCCAATTGTTTTGTCAACTTCCTTTCAGTATATGATCCTCACTCATGAGGGCTTTCTAAATGCATTACACTTGCATGATCAAATGTGTTTCAATAGGAAATATTGTTTAAAATATATAGGATACACCAAAGTCACAACGTCACGTCCGGGCTAGCCTCTGCTCCATTAGCTTCTGTAACTCAATGCAATTTCTTGTTTATTTCTTTCATCGGTCTTCCTGAAGAAATGTGTGTTCCTGGGGTTTACTTTCTATATTCTACAACAGATCTGAATCTAAAGCAGATTTGCTCACAAACACTTACTTTGTGAGCAAATAAAAAACTACATTACTATTAACGTCACTAATGTCAATGGGATTTTGAATAAGCTTTTCTTTCGTAACATAACCCAGGAGAACTCAGGAGATTGAGATGTTTTTCAGGGGGTCTATCAAGGAGACATGGCTGTGTTGTTGTTTTTTTAGCTCAGGCCAGCTGTAATTGAAATAAAAACTTAAATATAATAATAACTGAGCAACGTTGTGCCACGTGTAAAGCTGAGTAAGTTGTAAAACCTCACAAAACTGAAAGACCTTGAATGGAGATGGAAGAGAGGAAGTGATGGCATGCTGGAGAGGTGAGAAAGAGAAGATTATGTGGTATTAGGGAGTCAAACAAAGTTTTAAAAGTCCCTCCAGTAAAAGTAACAGTTTGTGGAAAAATGTTCTGTATGTGTTGGCAACTGCCTTATGAAAACACATTAGCCTTCAAGACAAAATCTAAATAGCAGATAACAGTGGCGGGTGGATGGGGACAGAATTAACAAGTCTATACCTGCTCCTGAAGACAACGACAATGTGCTAACATTTTACTGACACATCAGGCAGACAGACAAATAGGAAGGAGGGAGGGAAAGAGGGGGCGTGCCAAGGTCAAGGGCAATAAATCAAAAAGTCAGAAACACCCTATAGAAATGTGTGTGTGTGTGTGTGTGTGTTTGTATATAATAATAAATAAAATAAATTAATGGCCATTCTCTCATGGATAAAAATATGTTTGCTTATCTATCACTCGACAGGTATCTCAGTCTGTCTGTCTCAGTCTGTCTGCTCTCTCTTCCAAAGACTCGACCACTTGGTTATTTTGGGTTCTCCATAGGAAGTGCCGCTTCTCACCTGACGTCCCTGAGACATGGATTCATTACTGAGCCCGACGCCACCAGGATGCTGTGTGTGTCATGTAACTTACCTCAGGGCAATCAGTTGTTTGGGAAATTGCTGAGAGGGGTGTAATATACTCCCTTGCTCACTGTAATTTTCACTTAACTTCTTTCATTCCAACTCCCTCGTGCTTTGTTTTCACTGTATGTCCTATTCTGTTTCATTCCTATTGCCTTTTTTCCCCCCATTCACGTTGTAAAAAACATTGCTGTTTTCAAAACTGCCAACTATACTAGCAGTATGTACTGATTTGGCCAAAATGTGGTATGTATTCTCACCACTTATAAAATGTTTTTCTAATTTTATCATGTGCAAGTAAAAATTGTGACAAGGCTACAGTTATTCCTTTTTGTTTTCAGAGCTTAAGAGGATGCTATTGCGGTGGTTTGTTGATAGCGGTGCAGTTATTTACTTCCGCTTTTCAAAACAAGAAACCGGCTAAGCCTGGCCTAGCATACTTCAAAATAAAATCAAATTCAGTTTCATGCTGCATAATACCGATGAACGCAGTATATAGCAGATACTGCATTTGTCTATAGTTTGTAGCAGGTGGTTTCGAAAACAGCCCATGATTAATGCAGCATTGGTTTTGGCTAGAGAGCTGGCTATGCCTTCTGAATCCTCTGGAAGGCGTTTACTGTGAGGCCACTGTGAGAACTGTGTGTAGCAGCCATGGTTAGCCAACGTAGCTAATGTGTTGCTTCATAAAACAGAGGGATATTGAAGGATATTTGCTTTATTTTTTCTTCTTTGTGCAGATGCAGGGCATTAAGCTATCGGTGCCAATGGACCTCATTACAAACCCTGAAAAAGTAAAAGAGACTGGATCAGAAAACTGAGTTGTTGGGAGCAAAAACCACATGAAAGAATACAAGATGTTACAACATGTTGCATTTTGAGAAAACCATATCAAGGTGAGCAATACACTGCAGTGGTCCACAGCTGAGCTTATGACTGCAAGTTTTCTTATCAAGGTTCTCTTAAACCTACATGCTTTTCCCCTCCTAATCCCTTCCATCTAACCTTTGTATCTTTCTACAAGCATCCCTCTCTGTCTCCATTTCTTCTCCCTCTTCTCCTCCCTCCCTACTCAGTCTCCAGCATCTCCCTCAGTGCCCCCAGTGAGAGCAGCTAAAATTAAGTGGTGCCACTTCTCAATGACACTTTAATGATAGCACCACTGCTCCGCACACAGAGAGACGGGAGAGGTATGAGCATCTGCTAAAGATAGGCCCCTCAGACACAAACACACAATACACACACACAGAGACACACTCACATGTCCAAACGAGTGAGCTTCCCTTTGTCTCGCCTGCCACAGGGACCGTAGGGGACGGGTGGAGTCTAATTAAGAGCGTCCGTAGGGATACGTTTGTGTATGCTTGTGTGTGTGTGTGTGTGTGTGCGCGTGTCATTCCAGCTTGGCATCACCATCACCTGCCTGGCACTGCCATTATGGCTGGCATGAGAGAGAGAGAGAGAGAGAGAGAGAGAGAGAGAGAGAGAGAGAACTGTTTGCGGATCAAGACACAGTGTTGCTTTTAGCTGGATTAACATCTCAGAGAGGCACAAAGAGAGAGGGGAAAGTTCCATTTTTTTCTTTCTTCTTTCATCAATGATGTCTCTATTGAACCTCAAAACTTTTTGAATGTGACCAAAATGTACTTTTCTGATCTAAATCACAAACCACATGAAGGACATTGGGAAGTTTGGCACATTTTGTTAAATTTAAAAAAAGGTTTTCATTGGAAAATAAGTTTTGCAAAAAGGTATCATATTAGCACGAGTATCAAAACATTTCAATGATACCCTCCCTAATTATATTTCTGTTTGCATTTGCATGAGCATTTCATGCTTTTTTTGTATACCTATCTTTGGTAGGCCCGAGGGTGTGTGTGTGTGTGTGTGCGTGTGCGTGTGCGTTGTCTTGCTGTTCAGAGCCTCCTGCTAATGGAGTTCCAACATGTTCTTAATGTTGTCAGCATTAAGCAAGTGGTTGATCAATTAGCCCACTACTACCCTTACAACATCAATACCCTGACTTTAAAACCTGTCAATAATGTAACATTAACTGCCAAAACACTGGTAATCACATAACGTTGGCTGTTAATACTGTTAACACCAAACTACTCGCTGTAAGATCACAGACATAAGTAACCATCATAGACACCTCCACTGGTTCACCTGTCAGTGATTTTACATTTCACTGAGACATTGTATTTTAAGTTTCTGTCTGCTGCTTACAGTGCTATTTACATTCTGTCTGTTGACAGCATTCCTTCAAGACAAACTTTAGTATGCGTGTGCCAAGTCAAAGATGCAGCTGCAGGGAAGAGTACCAAGAGACATTTGGCATTTTAAGACTCCCTGCTGGTGTAGCATACGTGCTCTACCTGCATGTCAAATGACCAATCGCAATCAGCATTCTCAGCAAGCAATGATTTGTTCAACATACAATGAAAAAAGAAAGCAAGTAAACAAGTGAAGACAATAGAAACTGTCAAATTGAATCAACCTGCTCCAGGTTGAGTAATGATTTTTTGGTTATGTGTGCTATCTTGAACACAGATGTGTTCATTTATTCTGGCTAATTAGGCTTCTGTTAAGGTTTACATTGGGCTAAGTCACAAAACATCATTAACCAGTTGAGTTAAAGAATGAGGCACAAACATTTTACCCATTATAACTGTCAGGCTCTGTACAAAAGCAAAAAAAGAACATTTAAAAGAATCTAATGTCTTTTTTTTTCTTCAATATCCTCCAGCCCTCTTTATCTTATGCGGTTAACCTTAACGTCACACTTAACCAGGCCACAAATATGACAACTCCACATTGGTACTTTAGAGTCACCTTTCAAACACAGCCCCAATTTTCACTCAAGATTTGCACAAAACTAAAACCAAATGCAAAGCCCACGATGAGTAGTTCAGAGAGCCTGGGAGTTTGGAGTCTATGTAAGGAAATGAGCAAGACAAAAACAGGCGCAGGCCCTTTTCACAGCGGACATTTTTACTTCTAAAATCACCGGTGTTCCTAATAATGCTACTAATTAGCGACGACTCTTTGTTCTATTCAAGTCCCAGTAAGCATTGACAGTGTGACCATGAGCCAGCATGCACAATACCAGGACCCGGAAACTCAAGAATTCAGCCATCATTCATTCAATTATTTAAACCTGTGCTTTTGTTACTGTGACACAGCAACATTTCTTTTGTGAAAAAGCCCTGCATCATTTGTGAAACCATACTGATATATGTTAATTTTGTAGATCCAAAATAGAGCCAGTAAAATTCTAATCAGTAATACTCAGATGAAATGTCACCAACATATAATGCAGGTTTACCACAGGCAGCACTATTGGACATTGAGCCATCAGCTCAGTAGTGTTAGTGTCATGTTGCTCTTATTACAACAGAAAAGCACCTGCTGCCATGATTCAGAATGAAGGTAGACACCATGTATGCCAGCAGCCACCTGCAGGTGTGTGTGTGTGTGTGTGTGTGTGTGTGTGTGTGTGTGTCTGCGTGTGATGACCTCGGGACAAGTAATGAGTGATCTATTCTCAGTGCTGCTTCCCAATGAATTGAGTTCCATTACACCTTGCTTTGCTCCAGTCAGGTATACTGTAGGCGTGTAGTGTGTGTGTGTGTGTGTGTGTGTGTGTGTGTGTGTGTGTGTGTGAGTGAGAGAGAGAAAGGAAGGCGTCAAGGTTGAAGCACATCAATACCTGAATGAGATGAGACCTTCCTTTTGTAGGCGCAGATACACACACACACACAAAAAGTATATTAAATAAATAATTAATTACACAGCAGACTGAAATATTGGCAGCCTTCTGTAGAGATAGACAGTTGATTTTCAATAGGAGAAAAAAAGATCCTCTAGGGATGAAGAGCACACACACACACACACACACACACACACACACACACACACAAGCTTACCACGTGTGCTACCATTGGGGGTTGATACACCCTCATACAAACAGTAATTACCTCCAACAGCTTTAAAAGACATTTGCGGGGCATTAAATAATGGCTGCCAAATTACCAAAATATCCATTTACACACACAAATATGTGTGTGTGTTTTTGTGTCAGTGCGGAAACAGATGTGCACTCGCATGCATGTAAAACGCATCTAATGTCGCCTGCTTTTTATGCCCAGTGTGAATAATTGCAGTTATTGATTTATCCCTTCAAAAAGGTAATTTAAGTAATTTAGAATTAATTCATTGTCCTGCTGTTTACAAGAACTGACCAGTTAGTAGATTATCGGATACAATAGCACACATGCTCACATGCATACATTGACATATAGACTAGAAGCAGACTGTACATACGCAGACTAGCAAATACATACACATGCTGTTCTAGGACTGCGTACGATGCATAAACCCTTGCCACTGGCCTCCTCTTTCAGTTTTTCTCCTCTTCTCTCTTTTTATCTCCTCTGATCCTGACCTCTCTTTCTTTCTCTCTTTCTCCTCTCCCTCTCTTCCCTTTTCCCCCTCTTCTTCCTGTTCTGTCTCTCTTCCCTTCCTCTGTTCCTCGACCGTTCATTAATCTCAATCGCTCTGTCAATGCTCCTTGAAGTAACATGTCAACACAGAGCAAACACGCGCACGCACACACACAGAGTGATGTGTCGTAACATCAGCTCCACTTGCAGTCAGCGTTGGCTTTTGTCACATTTGTCTGTCCTGTCATATTCTCATCAAAGAGACGGGCGTGTCTGAGTGCATTTGTGTACAAGTATATATGCGTGGGCATAAAAGGTTTTATATTTACACCATGTGTGTTTGCAAGCATGTGTCCATGAAACAATTGCATTACCATGTAGTCAAGCAGTGCGCGGCAGTGAAATGAGACAGGGACATATTACACTGCTGGCTCTTATTAATGCTACACTGATGAAGGGAAAATCGGAAAAAAGACTGTACAGGGATAATTTACCCATTTTTCCTCTGTCCCTTTCAGGCTAATGTGTTTGAATTACAAAGTTCGAAGTCAACTAGTTTAATTTCATCTCTTTATCTATAAA
>JAVQJD010017769.1:0-18672 GCA_036023655.1 Nannoperca australis | reverse complement strand
GAGAGAGAGAGAGAGAGAGAGAGAGAGAGAGAGAGAGAGAGAGAGAGAGAGAGAGAGAGAGAGAGAGAGAGAGAGAGAGAGAGAAAGGTGAAGGGGGGTAGAGAGCAGCGTTGTGACAGTGGTAGGGTTGGCTCCATGCTTTAAAAACAAAACAAAAAAACAATACATGGCGCACAATCCGGTGAACACGTCCAGGTGTGTCTGCAGAACGCGGATCAGCAGAACTCTACGGTCCACGGCGCCCGGCTTCTCCCTCAACTCCCGCTGAGGGCGACTCATAAATACTCACTACGGATACCTAGCTAGAACACTTTGTTTTCACTCTTGCATAACACGGAGACCACAAACATACATACATACATACATACATACATACAAACCACCGTTTGTGCATCTCAGTTGATGACTTCACAGTCCACTTTTGACCACGCTTCTCCAGTAGGTGGCGCTTTCGCCAGACTGATCGTCAACTCTCCAGTTGTGAAGCAGCACGGGGAGGTCACTGGAGGGCGATGAGGGGAAGAGGGGGAAGGGGACAGCCCTCCTGGAGTCACAGAGCTCGGGAATGTCGGTGTGCCTTCTGTTCTTTTTTTTTGTCCGTTTGTTTTTTTAAAAATAGTGTATCGTTTCAAATCACAGATCCGTTGATTAACCTGGCTGAGGTGGAGCGGGGGCCCCCTTGTTCTGAGGGACCCAACATGGCCGCCCTTTGCTCGAGTCAGGGAGGCCAGTTAACCAACAGCCCACCCCCACCAGCAGCACCGTGGTCTGCTCTGAGGCCCCTGGCTGTCTGCCTGCCTGCTGGCCTTCCTGCCTGGCCCGGCGGGTTAAGCGGTTATCTTGGACTTGGAGGATGGAGCCATGCACAGAGTGGCCTGTGGGATATGTGGAGAGAGCCTGGAGCTAGAGGCGCCTGGGACCCTGTCATCTGTTGGCTGGAAAGTAGTTTGGGTCCAGGTAGCTGTAGCCTGTGCTCTGCGGCAGGCGGTAGTCCCTGTCCAGAAAGGTGTCCGTCCGGTGCACCGGCTCCAAGTGGTGGTTTGGCTTGTGGGTCTCGGTCTTGAACAAACTGGAAGACGAGCAGGAAAACAAACAGGAAGACCTTCAATATTCAGATCAAGTGTGTTTCATTTCAATACGGCAGACACACATTTAATCAACATTTAGGTAAATATAAGTATCGGATCAGAATTTAGGATTTAAAAAGAATCTTATTATTAACATCTAAAAAATCCTGTTTCTGGGTAAAATAACAAGAATATCTGTTTTTGGCCAATTCTGTAAATTTAACAGCTCACAAATAAAAATATCCATGACCTCTAAAGCGACCTGTCCTTTGTGGCATTAAAGGTGCAGCTACCACAGTGAGAACAGAAAAAAAACAAATGAACATCATCTCACCAGTCGGAGCAGTTGGAGCAGAAATCGACCGAGTTGTCCTGCGGACAGTCCTGACAGTGCCACCGCACTCCCTGGATGGGCTCCACGCCACAGACGTCACACTGCAACACACACACACACACACACACACACACACACACACCAGCAATATAAACCAATTAAACGCTACTGTATGGCGGCCCCTCCTGTTAACTAGCTAGCACAGATAAGAAAACAGGATAAGTTTCCTTGTGTGACTCAGTTGTCACGTCTATCCCAGTTTTATTTCTCGCTCGCAGCGGCCATCTTGAATTTGTGCGCCAAGAGGGAGGACGACATTCGGCAGACGGTAGAGGTAAGAGCTTAGTCGGTGTTTCATACGATAACAAATGGTTAATAACCCTTCGTGAATATCATGGCAAGAAACGTCACTTTAGAAAATTGATTTTGCATCAACTCTGAGTCTCTGACGCATTCAGAGAGAGCGAGAGAGAGACTGACTCTCAAAACCTAGAAAAATGAAATGTCCAAATGCAAGTTTGTCAATAGCGACTCCATCTCAATAAACCTGTTCAACACAGGTGAACACCTCGCATTGAAGTTTAAAATTAAAGAATTCTTGAAATCATGAAGTCCTTGTGGGAAACACTGAACATCACACGACTCTAAGCCGGACGCTGTCCTTTACAAACACACTTGTCTGTACAGTGTGATCATGCACCTGGAAACACCGTTAGATCTGGGGGAAAGTTGGATGTTGTCAGTGAGTGTTCACCTTGTAGCCTACGTGCCGCACGCCGACCTTGTCCTCCTGGATCTCCTGGAGCGTCTGCTTTTTCAGTCGCTTCAGCTCTAAAAGCTGTTTGTACTCTGGCAGATTTCTCAACTCCACAGGAATACCCTCCTCTTCCTGGGGGTGAGGGAGGGAAGGAAGGAAGGACGCATGCACACACACACACACACACACACACAGGAGATCATCAGGACATGCACAGACAAAGCATCTCTACATGACTCCGGGGATGCAATCTGATAATGATATCTCTCGATGTTTTAAACCCTGCAGACAAATTTGCTGCCACTATTGATCAATCTAATTTTAGCTGAACAAGAGCAACATATCCATAAAATGGGGTGTAGGTTTTCTTGTGTTTGTGCAGCAATGTTGTAGAAAGAGATCGTCTTTCATGAGCGCCTTCACGAAGACGCCGAGCGTCTGCTGGCTCTAAACAAACCTCCACCTTCATGCGGAGAAATAAACGTGGCAAAGTGTAACATTTTATATTTCGACAAAACCATTAGTCCCCGCTTCCGGGTCTTAACGGGAAACGGCAGACTTTCTATTCCTTCCTGCAAACACCGGCAGAGTAAGAGACGACCTGGTGAAGTGAGTTTGCTTCGTACTGGCGACACAGAGGTTTCGTTGTGTGTTCTCAGCAGGGCGCGGTGACCCGGTTTTACTTAAAAGGTTACTGCCATCAAAGGGGGAGAAAGAAAATGTCAGCGCTCGGCGGTGACGGCAAGAGTCAGGAGCTGCGCAGATCAAATGGAAACAGAGGCGAGGGGCCGGCCAGGCCCCCTGCTCTGATTTAGCCGTATTCAACAGTCGCGCGCTGCCCTGATTGAAGTGGGGGGAATGATCAAGGGCCAGATGCCTTATTTCATCCGAAGGTGTTAAAGCACGGACGTAAGTGACAAGGAGCACGGACACAGTTGCTTGCTTCACCTTGTCTAGAATTAATTGAAATAGACCGGTCAGGTATGAAACAAGCTCCCGAGGCACACGACACGCTGCTTTTACCTGTCTTTATCTTACAGGTCAGTGCTTACGTGTGAAAGAGAGGGCCACACTGTGGACGGGGAGAGAGTGGAGCCAAATGTGAGCTTGTGATTCGCTAAATAAAGCGGCAAAGTAGTCAAAGTCTGTGATCAGTGACACGACAAAGTGAGGCGAAAAGGATCAGTTACAAGATAATGTAACAAATAAACGGGAGGTGACGTGTGCAGAAAGAAGCGCAGTAAAAAACAATACAGAGAAAAGCAGAGCGGCGTCCAGTTATGAGTGTTGTGTGACAGCAAACTGACCGAGTCGTCAGCAGAGGGGTCCTGCATGCCGCTGTAATACGCAGAGCACTCGTCATCCTCGTCCATGAAGACCGGGGGCTCGTAGGAGGTCAGGAAAGTAGAGGGCCGGTACAGGTGCTTGTTAAGGTGGTGCTGCCTCTTACTGGATGCCTGGGGAATAAAACAGTCAGTTACAAGAACAGGAGGTTTCTAACAGGTCCTCAAACAGATACTGTCAATACAAAACAATTAGCGACTATTAAGTACCACTTTACTAAATTATAGATGCTTAAAAGTAGGGCTGGGGCAACATATGTGAAATCAATATCATGATATTTAAAAAAAAAAAAGTATACTTTATAATATCGATACATCTTGATCGATTTATGCAAAATCAGATATGAAATAATGACACTGATGCTCAATACAACTGCACAAAAGTTAGTTAAAACGGCTATTGAAGTGCAAATTGCATGTTCCATTTTGCTTGGATACAGCAAAATATTTGAGCCCAACAAACGAGAGGTCGCAGGAAAGACGTTTGTTCACCAGAGGAAATGTAAATGTTTACACTGAGAACAATTCCTTAATAAGCTAATGTCTGTGAATGTCTTATATATTTATTTTTAAAAGCTAATTTATTATTGTAAATTAATTATGTCAAATATCCAGTATCATGAGTCAGTAACAAAACTGAACTGATTACCCAGCCTTAATCAAAGACACTTAACATGATGAAGAAAAGCACTACGTCACATTACATTTAGGCATTTAGCAGACGCCTTTATCCAAAGCGACTTCCAATCAAGAGCCTTTACATAACATTACATAACATAATACATCATTAGATGATGTAACTCAGTGTGGTTAAGGGCTTTGGTAAATAAGTAAGTTACCTTTTTAGTGTACATGCACAGGTTGGGTGTTCTTCCAGGCACAGGGATACCAGCTTTTGTCAGTTTGATGAAGTACTTTTGAACCCTACTGGCAACCTGGAAAGTTTGAAACAGGAAAATGGCTGCATTAATGACTTCCAACTGAGAAACAGCTGCTTGAAGTAATTGAGGTCACACAAATGTATGATGTGATATAGGTCCTTGCAGGGGACACAGTTATTATAAGAGTCTTTGCCTTTCTGCAAAGTGTACCCTCTACACAGTGTTTCCATAGCAAATACACACACATCAATGTCAGGGCATGCTAATAAAAATACAAGCAGACGGTGGTACAACCGGTTCAAAGACAGAAAGCCACAGGAATCATTAGGGAGTTGTTTGCTTAGTGCTAAATTCGGTCCATACAAAGTGGGAAAAGACCCACAGAAACACATAACAGAAAAAAAAGAAGAATAAAAGCATAATCAGATTCATTTTAGCCAAGTCAGGTTTTGTCGTCTTGCAGTTTGTTGCTTCTTTGAGGATGTGAAAATGTGCAAATAAACCAAATATCTGAATATCTGTGGCTCAAACTGGTGTGCATTTGTTCCCATTTCATCCCAACTCTCGTCTGTTCACCTGTTTTGCTGTCCGGTTGCCGAGCTCATCAGCGATCTTCTGCCATCTCCTGGACTCGACTTCCTCGGGAGGAAACTTCACAAGAAGCTGCTCCAGTTTTTTCTGCGAGAACCGACAAAACAACAGTTTGATACCAAGTAAAGACACATTTCTTCGGTTGATGTGTAATGCTTCTTTTGTGACAGGCACTGTTCAGAAACAATTATATATTTGAGTTGCCTATAAAAAAAGACTGTAAATTGAGCCCTTGTTTCACAAATTGTTAATCATTTTCCAGACTTTTTTTTGTTTTATTTCAGATATTCAATAATAAATTGAAAATCAAAGTGAGTATTGGTGTTAAAAGTATATCTGGAAGGAACCTAAGCATGTTTCAACACTAGTGTCATCAAGCGTCTCTGCGCACACATTGTTATTTACTCTGTGAATGTCATCATCCTGATAAAATATAGTGCAACGTGTTTACACACTTGCTACCTACCTGTTCCTCCACAGTCCACAGCTGGTTAAATGTGTCAGACTTGTTCGGGTGACAAATCCTCCCCCTGATCATCTGTCGAGAAGAACACACGCGACAGCGATGTTAAGAAACTAAGACGATACAAAACAATAATGGCTGCTGCACCATTTGAAGAGATCTGTGCGTATGAACTGCCCGGCACGCAGAACGTGTCAGTTTGACAGACGACGATGTGACGCTGGGAAGACGCAGAAAAACAGCAACTCTTTTCTCTGAATCCTGACAGGACTCAGAGTGTAATCTGGGAGGATGCAAATGTGCTTGCACAACATAAACAAAGAGCGCGGCAGGAATGATTAAGTTGTTTGCTTAGTGCTAAATGCTTGGCGCTGTCTAATCCCAAAAAGGTATTAAAAGTGAGACCTTGCTGTGCATATAATGTGGGAAAAGACCCACACACATAACAGACGGCCTAGAAACAGAATAGCACATAATCAGAGGTGTGGGAGAGGCGGGCTCGTGTTTCCATAGATACCCTCTTTTGTGCTCACGTGTGCTCAACACTGCAGAGGAGTACGAACGGGGGGAAACGAGGTGGTGTTAAACAACAGGAACCTGATGATTTGTAGGCCAACCTGTAGATCAGTGACTCACAAACTACAGCTAGGAACGGCTGTAGCTGCATCTGCACTAATGACATACTGGGAGACAATCACAGCAGCCAAGTGTGTGTGTGTGTGTGTGTGTGTGTGGTGCAGATTATTTTAGTTAAAAAGGCAGTCACACCTGCTTTTGTCTGCCGTTCTCCAGAGCGTCACTAGTGGGCAGAGAGGAGTACATGCTGGAGGATTCGCCTTCCTTCTTGGGCTCCACGGGACTTTTTGGTCGAGCAGGCAAGCCTGAAGGGAGGAAACCAGCCAAAATCATCACCGTCTGTGCATATTCGAGAAAAGAAATGTACAAACACCAAGACAAAGACACATAAAATGTATACGTGCCTTGGTCAAAGATCAGCTTTAGCCGCCTGGTTTTGCGTTTCTTGTCGCAGAACTCTCGCTCAAAGTCGCCGAGGCCTGAGGTGTACTGCTCCCACGCAACGTCAGGGAGCTGGACAACTCGCTGGGGACACGGCATGCCCAAATTCACCTGAGGGCCGCAAAATACAGGGGTTTAAATCCATTAACAAATGAACCCATACATTCTATAAACCACGCTGCAACAAGGTTAGATACGTGACATGAGAAACCAACAGGCACTGCAAGACAACCTTTCATGTTTTGGGACGTTTATTCCCACACGATTAATAACTTTTCAGTCCAGTCATTGCTTAACATTCAGTTGGCACATATTACTGTCATTTCAAGACTGTTCCAAATAGCTCCCTCACCTGGGGCTTTCTAGTGAGTCCTACATCTAGAGCCAAGAGGTGGAGAGGCCAAACATCCATCTTCATGCTGAGTTTTACTAAATGTTTCTCCATGTAATTTCAAACCCTTGGTTTTTTTTCTTGTATGCAAAATATCTGTCTCTATGCAAACAAATTCACATATGCACGATTAAAAAAAGAATCATTTTAAGCAGGTTCTTGAACACCTGTAGCTGGTGCTCTAATTGTATTTAGTAGTTACATTTACCTGACTGCACAGATGCATGAACTCGTCTACCTCGATAAGCAGTCAAACATGTTTTAAGTACAAAGCGGGACAGTGTGCACGTCCTCACCCAGTTGTAAACAGGTGCAGAACATAATCAGTCATTACAGTGGAAACATTTGTGCTAGTCTGCACACTGATTTACAAGATCCCAAATATTTATTCTAGGCAACGTTTCAACCAGCAAAGTATTCCTCAGGAAAAAAACCAAGAACATGATCTTATGTCTCGGAGAGTAAATAACATTAATTTATAAAACATTTTTTATATAACTCATGTGCACATGGTGTTTGTTTGACACCTGTGCAATCTAATGCAGTTCAATACACCAGCCCTGCCACAACATCTGTACAAAGCTGACGTTTGGTCTTTGGTGACATTCTTCTTAAATTATCTGTTTATTACTGACGTCACAGTGAAAAGGTGGTGTAGTACTGGACTACATTATATTGTGTTTCTAATTAGTTGAAAACACAAGTCTGTACGTTTGTTACCCGTTTCTGCAACTGCTCCACAAAGCTGATGGGATCGGAGAGAGCCTCTCTCTGGTGACGAGCCAACGTCTCCAGGTCCAGGAAGGCCTGCGTGCGCTGGGCCTCGAGGACTCCAATGGTCTGCAGCAGCCTCTGGTAACTGACCCGGAGGGAGGCGAGGTTAGACAACAGTGGAAGGAAGGCACTGCTGCTTATGTTATTTAACCGGACACTTGCAATGCTGCACTGCATGAAACTTTTAGACCCCAGACCAGGTCTAGTGTCTAGTAACAAGAACTGCAGCTGGTAAATAAAAGTTGAAATCGTAAGAAAAAATATACTTCAACCACTAAGACGTTTCTGATCTGTAACTGTGCACTCAGGATTTCCTAGCAATATCAAAACCTTTGCAGGATAAACACTTGGGTTTTTACGGTGCTCGACGAGCCTTCGCGCGTAGAAGTCTGACCTTTCCACTCACACCCTCCGAGAACTGCAAACTGAGCTGTCAGTGACTAAGTGTGGCACTGACTCAGAGGCATTACAGCGCGAGCAGGGCTGCAGGAATCGACAAGAATGTGACAGCATCCTACATGGATATAACCTGATGCAGGTGCTCAGTGAAGCAGAGTGGATCAATCTCCTCTAACAGGACATGAATGAAAATCAATGCACGGGACACAATTTATTCAACAGCTGCCTGTGGTTTGAAAATCCTACGAGCAAAATGTTCAAACGAGTCAACTGTGTTTAACCTCGTATCCCTTCATTAGTTACACACACCATTCCTTTTACACTATGTGAAGCTCTGCTGACCTTGTACAGCAGCGGCGTGATTCAATGCCAACTGTAAATCTGTCTCTGCAGCTGTTGCACCAAAACATACTGCACATTTCCTGTATTACAGTGACTGATTTAAATTGAAGATCCCTGCAAAGGAAAGTGTGCCGACTTCCTCAAACCAACAGATGATCTGTGCATTAATCTCTTCCAGGGGAATGAGGAGGACTTGGCTCTCTGGACTCCCTCCAGGTGTCCGGGGACAAGCCCGGTGTACCACTGCCACCCACTAGGCCCGAGGTCCACTGACCAACACTGGTGCCAAATGCAAAGTTGGACAGGACAATAGTGTTGCTGTGTTAATGCCTGATCATCAAGGAAAGCTTTTTGAAATATTTACACCATATAGGTAGAGAGAACTGTAAAACCAGAGAAAGCTGTCAGACGCAAATACAAGATGTTGTGTGTACACACCATTAATCATGTCAATGTCTCCATATTCAGAAACTGTAAAATGCCTCGTCATGCTTCCCTGAAAATGACTCCAAACTTTATTGATCTGAGCCTTCACAGATTCTCCTCACTCAGCACAACCTGAAACTTGGCACGTCACAAAACCGTGATTGAGTTACCTTGAAATACGAGAGCAGTGAAATCTTATTCTAAAGCCCACCAATACTGGTGTCAAAGACAAAGGGACCTCCGCTGATGATGTCTCTGAGCCCCTCCAGCCCTCCGCCCCTCCTCCTCCTCTGAGGATGCATCATGAGTCAGCTGACCTGCCTCGGTGCAGTTAGCAGTGCCTGACTGAGCGCAGCGTGGGACCTGTCCACTGACATCAACATCCCATCTTGCATGACAACTGACAACAAAACTAGGAACAAAGCTCGACACTGAGAAATCAATTTCATCTAAAAAATAAAAAACCCATCTTACTGAGAAAACATTTTAACATCCAATCTCTGGGCCATTGGCAGCTAATTCACACAATCCCGGCACCAGACTGAAGGTGGAAATTAAATGCGGAAACATGTGAAACCTGAACAATAAGATAACAAATAAATATGCTGTCTATGCGCTGGTGGTGTAAAAACCCAGACACAATTCATCATTTTATCATTCTGTCATTCTACAATCCTTTCATTTGTTTTTGGAAGTAAGGGATGACTTCAAAAAGGTCTTATTATTATAACAGCCGCAACACAGCACATTTAAATCTTCATTAAGTCAAATGCAGCTCTGCTTCATTCAAAACCAAAAAGCAGAAGTAACAAAGATCACAGAATGTAGTGATCAACATGTGTGAGAGCCACATGAACAAAAGAAGAGAGCAGAATCCCCAAGGAGCTCCCACATACTCTTTGTTGTGTTTAAGAGCCAGGTGGTCTGACTCAAAGTAATACACGTCTGGCTCCTCCTCTTCTTCCTCCTCCTCCTCCTCCTCTTCTTCCTCCTCCTCCTCTTCCTCCACAGCCTGGCTCTGTGTCAGCTCTTTGCTTCCCTCTGCCTTTTTGACCTCCACAGGCCCGCCGCCCTCACCAACTGCCCTGTCCCCGGGATCCACGGAGACCAGCTCCTCACAGGAGGGGCCAACAGAGTCTGAGGGAGCAGGTTCCTCCACCACAGGACAATCCTCCTCCAGCCCAACCACCACCTCCCCCTCTTCCCTCAACGGACCATTGTCTCTGGGAGGAGAGGTCAGCTTGGTGGAGGAGACCTTGCCACCAGTGCCAGCCCTCCTGGGTGAAGTCCGCAGGGTGTATCTGTGTTCGTAGAGATCTGTGAAGGAGGGGGGCGTGCTGGATATTGAAGGGTTGCACCCTAGATCTGTGGGGGAGGGGGTTGTTGCTAGTGGGGGTGTAGTTTCTCCTGAGTTGGTGTTGTTGTTGATTGGACTACTGTTCGTGTTGGTGGAGGAGGTGGAGGCAGCAGCTTCCTGCACTGGTGATAGAGGACGACCGTTGGTGTCGTTCTTGCTCTCCGTCACCTGCTCCTCGTGGGCCAGACACAACGGGTCGCCCACCACATCAACCTCCACCTCCTCCACCTCCTGCTCCTTGGCCACTATCAACTCAGGGACAGGATCCTCTGGAACAGCCTCAAATGTTGGCGCAGATGAGGCTGGCGATTCCCCTGAGCCAGAGACCTCCATCTGTACAGGGACAGAGTTTCTACAAGGCACAGCGGAGTCCGGGGACGAGGGGGCCCCCGTCTGACTGCCGTTGAGCAGTGACGGGCAGTTGGTGGCAGAGGTGGGATTTGCACTAGGCTCTTCAGTGAGTGTGCTAGGTTCCTCTGCTTTATTCTCTTTGAGTCCATTAGAGGCCTTGTGAGCATTCGGGGGCTGAGCTGCCCCATCGCACTCCACGTGACCATCCTCCGCCTTCCCACCTGCCGCCTCGCCTTCCTCTTTACTGAGGACAGGCGAGGCGGGAGCTGTGTTAGAGTTTTGGCTGGGAAATTCTTCACAGCTGTTGTCCTTGCTAGGTTCTGGGACCGGGACTGGACTTTCAGGTTTCAGAGGCTCAGGGTCCTCTTCGTGTCCCTGAGACTCTCCAGTGCGGGAGCACCGCTTGGCCCTTTTGATTTGAGGACAGGCATCCCGCGTCCCCTTCACTCGATCACAGTTCTCGGGACTAATGTCTTTTTCTATACAGGACACGCCACGCTTCCTAGAGCTGGTCCATTGCTCCGCCTCCGCAGGAGAAGCATTCGGCTCAGTTAGCTTTCCCTGCAACGAGGCCTGCTGCTGGCCGTCCTGCTGAGAGTCCTGCTTTTTATCATGCTTAGCGTCCTGCTTCGACTCCTGCTTTTTCTTGGGTGAGCGGGCCCTAGTTGGCGGAGACACAGAGGTCTCCTCCGGCTGGGCAATGCTGCGGTTCCTGAGGGTTCGTCCACAAAAGTTCTCATCCAATCCATTGAGCCCCACTGACGACCTTGTGACGCGTGAGGAACGGGACGCGGCCATACTACGGCGAGTGCCTACAGTCTCCTCATCCTGGTGCTCTCTCCTCTGCAGCAGAATGTGTGCACCTGCAAAACACACACAGACAGATACATGCACTTCATTAAGTCAAAATAATCACTGAAAACTGCTGGTCAGTGGAACTGATTGGTTCCACTGACTGACCAGCCAAGCTAAAAATTAATATATGAACAGCACCCTGCGGTGTTTTAAACAAAAGCGTTCATCAAAAGGCCTTTGTTAAATACTGCTTGGGTCATTTCTCAGCTCACACCAGAGGGGTATTGATTTCTCCTGTCATTGTAGCTAAGCAACACCCTGTGTCCACAGGCAGAACTAGATGTCTTATCCCAGGTCTGTACAAATTACAACCTTCCACCTACATTTAAAAAGGACGGAAGATCTCATACTGGCAGGAGATAAAACAGGAAACAGTAAGGTCAGATCTTTTGTCTAGCCTAATGGACCAATCACGCGGTCTCTTTCGACGCTTCACAAATGTCACAGCTTTGAGGCTCATCTGTATGTGGTTCGTAACTCAAGAGATAAAAAAAAAAAAAAAAATAACAGCAAAACAAGCGTTTCAAGCAACGAAAAGCCTCCAAAGCTGTAAAGCAAACGAGCATTAAAACCAAAAATAATAACAAGCAATCATACAGAATGTGTGTGTATTTTTCAGTGAGTGCATATGTATTTCCTCCCTGCAGAGATTACTGCTCTCACACACACACACAGATATTCACTCACACACACACACACACACACACACACACACACACGGTGTACTGATTTCTGAGAGAAGATACACTGTCATTCTTACACCCAAATCAGCGGAGATTACACTGCAGACATAGGTTTGTCATCACACACACTGCAGGCTGTTTATCTCTTTATAACAGGTGTGCCAGAGGTCCAACAGGCAGCAATCCCTCCACAACTTATCAGAACATACAAAAACTGAAACGCTCCGACAACACCAATCCTACACAAGGCTTACAAGCTTAGACCGTTGGCAACCATAGAGGTTTAGGACGTGACGATTCACTTCCTGACACAATTTAAGGCATAAAAAAGCCTTCCCAAACTCACTCTGTGTGTCGCCTGAGGTATCCTGCAGATGAAGTACATTACTGTGCATCAGAACAGAAATCCTGGCTTAAGAGTCTGAGCTGGAATATTAACACAATCCTTATGCTACCAGGCACTAATAAGTAGTGAATCTTGGATATCTTATTCTACACTAAATAATCCATTTCACAGATAACAGACAGGCTTCATGCCCTAACAATTCAAATGTAATCTTGGTCAGACAATCCATTACATTCACTATAACTTCACTCATGTGAACATCTTTATCTCACTCACATTAAGGTTGTATTAGAAGTTGATTTACAGAGCTGGGTTACTCATCCACAAATATACAGCCATATTATTCTGGTTTCTCTTTGTATTTTGATTCTGCACATAGAATACAAAGTCATAGAGGGCAGCGGATACAAAGCAATATATTTTTAAAAATGAAAGAAAATAACACCCTGGCTGGCAGCCACGGAAGACCAAAAAAAAAAAAAAAACACAATAGGAGAGTAGCTTTCATTATAAATAACACCTCACGTAATAGAGATTAAAAGTTAAAGTTGTTTTGGAAACTCCACAATCAACTCATTTTAGTGGGCAAGTCTAAGACTGTAAATCTAAACAACTGTAAGTCTTAATCTAGGTATACAGGAATTATTAATAAAGTTATCTGTGTGTTAATAAAAGTAAAAATGTCCTGCACTGGTTATTATTCATGCGTTCATTACCTAATTCCTAATTCCCAGTCAACACACACAACTTGCCACTGAAGTATCCTCTAGATGATAGTGCCAAACAATAAATCTAACAACAACAGACGACAATAAAAACGAGACATGGTAAAGGCCAAATTAAAGTGACATTCAGGGAGAGATGATCTCATGTGGTGTCCTTTTGCAGAGGAGGAGACACAGTCTCTCATTGTAAAGGAGAGAAATTATGTCAATTAGCATTGTGGACATGGAGCTCATTTACATGAACTCCAAGTACATCAATCTGTGGGTTGACCTCTGTCAAAACCGATTTAAACGCTCTTTGTTGCCTTCCTTGGAACAATCCCTCCCTTTTCATACGCTGTGCTAACACATCAACACCTGAGCCAGAAGCTACCGTGGCTACAAATACATTTTGATAATATAATAGCCACCCGGAACAAGCACCACCACATGCACATATTACTCACACTCCGATAAAGAATCCAGCTGAGGAGGCTAATGGGATTTGTCCATGCATAGAATAACAGAAAAAAGAAACACAGAAAGGGGGAAGCAGGCGTTTAGGTTATTCAGACTGAGCACTCACCCTTAGACTCAAATCAACAAACCTAATTAGGCCTGCTCATCTGACCGACTCTCAAAAACTACTGAAACTAATCACTACTTCCAAACGATCAGGGTTACAGTTTAGCTGAATAACTATATGAAGGATTGGCTCACACTTCCATGTCTTAAAAATTAACATATTGGCATAGCTGGCATGACAATAATTGAGGATTAATCATTAAATGTCTGATGCTGCCTTCAGGTGTTGGATGGAAACATCAGCTATAATAGAAAAGTTTTGTTCCCATGAAACAATATTAAAAAAGTCGTAATTACTTTTAAAATCTGGACTATCCTTCTAAGCTTGGGCTCAAACTAATGTAAAACACGCCTGACAGAGGGGCAATGACTGGAATGTCGTAAAACAGACTGCAAGTGGTTAGACTGTGTGGGATACACCGTTAACAAGTAAATAAGCAATAACTTTCTAACAGACTTCTTAAATGAGAGGGGTCTCCTTGGCCATGTGAAAGTGATTCAGCTGCTCATAACTCATGTCAACAACTAAAGCCATAATGTCTGACAAGGGCTCGGAAGGAGACAGTCATATTTTTGTGGGTATATTTTTTCATATATAAAACAATTCACTTTGAGGACTTATATTGAATAAAATACAAGAGACTAAACTACAATGGTAGGACCATCTCAGCACAACAGGCCCCCCAAAGATACGAAATTTCCAATTTTGCGGCACTGATCTTGCCGGTTGGAAAACAACAACAACAACAACTTATGCTCACAGGCATTTAGTTTAACCATAAATGCTGTGTGTCAACGCCAGAACATGTTTCAGTCAGTGCATCAACCTAGACAGGACCCATGTGTGACTGTAACTCTGAATCAAACCACTTCCTGTTCAACACTAAAGCGCACGCAGTTATGTTAACACGTGCTAATTACATTACTATTATCACACATGCTAGGACTTACAGATGTGTAATTTGCCACAACAAGGCAAACATTAGATTCAATGAGATTTTAAGGCTGTAATCTCCACTATACATAAGTAAACACACAGCTTACAAGCTAAGCGCGAGGCTTTTGTTGGCAAACCAGCTAAACTGAGTTTGGGGTGATAATTTTGTTTAATGATAAACAAACAAGCTTTGTGCCGTTTTGCCGTCGTGTTGGGACAGTTCATCTCTGGTTGCTGACCTGTAGTTCAACACTTCCAAGGGGCCTACTGGCATCAAAAAATCCACGGAGTGGTGTTGGTATACATACCGATGAGAATCGCTCAAATCCAAAACATCCCAGCTAATCAGCTGCCGCGACAAAGTTGGAGGAACGACGGGTTCCGTTAAACTAGCGGCGCAGCTACACGTGTTACCGGTTAAGTTAACACTAGTTAGTTTGCAGCAGGTGAACTCTTAAAGTTCAGGATTAAAAAAAACTCACAACCGCACGTTTAGGCAAACACAACCCAGTTGGTTCATGGAGCTGGCGAGCAAAGCTACACGTTAGCTTGGACCAACTTCCAAGCAAACGTTACTTGACCTAGCTTTCTGTTTAGCGGGCTAACATTAGCAAACTAACTTACCGTTAGCTCTCAGGCTATATATAACGTTACAACATTAACGCGTGTGACCCCAAACAGCAGACTGTTGCACCCGTGATATCCAAATATTATCTTAAACGCTTTCTATGACACCCAACGAACAAGTACACTATAATCTAACTGGGCCAAATTATTTTTTTCACCCTTCTTATTGTAAACGACTAGTTAGCCAAGTTGGCTAACGTTACCTTGGCTAGTTTTCCTGTTAACTGCATCGTGCAGAAAAGAATCGTGGCGATTTCGGATGTAGCCCGTCTAGTTGCGTTAGCTTACTAACACCGGGTACATGTTAGCCAAACTAGCTCGACAACTGATACAGACAAGTCCACCAATAATACATATAATGATGGAGGGAATCGCTACTAACATTGTGTTTTGTCGAGGTTTTACATCCCAACTGCTGCGTACAGACACACGCACCATGCTTAGCAACCGAGCAGCATAACGGTTAGTAACCAGTTAGCAGCTACGGCTAGCCGCAGCAGCCCAATATTAGCTAGCCGAGCTAGCTGATTGTGCCGCGCATAACTTTGCCGATGCATTTGTGTACTTCCAACAATGCCGGTCACAGACATTTTTGGTGGACTAAAAAATTCAGGCTTTGTCGTTTTCTGTACTACAAGCACCGAGCTGGAGGTACACTTCTAAACAGCGTTTGTAGCTCAAGAATTACACATACCTCACTTCCGTAAATTTGCTGCACGTTCGGCCGCAGCCATGTTTTCAATCCAGTCAACTAGTCGGGGTGTGTGAGCCGACTCAACCGCGCTCGTCAAAATGCAACACTATACTGTACATTTTTGCCCCTGCCAAGAGTGCAATGAGTCCCACACTCCCCGGGTCACCTCGCTTAACTGAAGCCTGTATATTGACACTTTTTTATGATGGTCAATCCACTGCATAGTTGACTTTTCTTTTCTAATGCACCCCTTGTTTCTCACCTAACAACCACTCTACCCAACAGAAATCAGCAAACGGTGACAAAAATCAAGGTGACCACAACGTTCAACATGTTTTTCATCAAGTTTTAATAGTGTCAGCCAGCAAAACTCAGGGTGGATCTTACTCATGTGACATCCATATGCAAACACTTAATAGTACAGCATTCTGTTTATCCTCTACCTGCCAACACATTAAGCGACACCATGCCCATACACAAAAATAATGCCTTTAATTAATTAGATGATTGATGAAGATGCCGATTACATACTGCAATATGCTTTCTGTAGCTGTACAATTTAGTGAAGACAGATCCGGTTTGTGATTTGCGTGCACATTTTATGCAGTTACATGTGATGTTAAACTGGGACTGAGTGTTAAAGCATGCATTCTTAACAGACTCTGCTTGCCACATATTTTCTATAAAAAAATCTATTAACATCATATTAAATCACTCCCTTGGGGGATAAATAACCAAGTGCTGAGTCTTGACCAACATACTATCAGTACTGGTACATTCAAATACAAACCAGACATTTGTGTGAGCGTGCCAATTTGTATTTCTACAGAACAGTGCAAAACACAAAATTAATTCCTGAGACTACTCAGTAATTAGTCCCTTCATAGCCTTGTGATTTCCATCACTGTAAGTGTCACATTTTGCTCTCCTTGCCATTCATTGGACAATATTCTCTTACAACAGGAAAAATGTGTGATATATCTACAGCAAGGTGTATTGTAATTCATCAATATCAGCAACACATGACACGTGGACATACAGTATGTGCTCATTTGGTCAAGAAAAAAAAAGAAATATGGCATTCAGGGAAATCTTTAGCTGCACATAATTTAAATGCTCGGTTTTGAAAACAACCTAACACATGAATACTACAGTGCTAATAGAAATTTAAGAGCTCTTTATACAGATTTGTACAACATGGCAAACCTTTATCCGACATGTTAATTCCTTCTGTCAGCTGTCAAAGGCTGTCATGTAGCGGTAAAGATGAGGTCCTTTGCTTGAATGCTTTTAAAATAAAAGTCAAGTGCAAAATAAAATGCTTTCCGTTTCTTAAATGTTTTGTTGTTTTCTGCTCGAGTGCTTGATTAAACAGAGCGCGTCTCCATCTCGATCTTCTCCTCCGACTGCGATGATTCGGACTCCTGGTGGCTGACGTTTGGCCGAACCGTCACAAGTGGACCGCCGCCGTAGATAGAGTGGAGGAAGTTCCACGTTTCCTCAGAGATCTGCCCCGAGTCAGCTCCTGCTGCTTTAGTGCACACACACACACACACACACACACACACACACACACACACACACACACTTAAATATCACCTAAATCAGCACAGTTCAAGATGCTACTACAATCCACAGAGGATCTGCAAGAGCTGTAGGGACTAAAAGGATTTTATTTATCCATTCTCATATGACTTATCTTATGCTTCTTACAATACCTGCACACAGATTCAAAACAACATCTTTCTACAACATAAAGGTAGAGAAATAACAATTATTATAATAATAATAATAAAAGTTAGTACCTTGTCTGAGTGTTAAATGGCCGTTCTTGTTTACTGTAATCTTGGAATTATCAATGGCTCCCGGCGGATCTTAAACAGGAAGAAAGACAATTAGATGTCATGATAGATAAATAGATAGATAGATAGATTTTATTAATCCCCAAGGATACATATAAGTGTTGCAGTACAATAAAATCAACATAACAAGAGGCGCATGCCTCTTTTTCAGAGATATATTCTCAATTGTAATTGTTTCAAAGACCAACGATGTTAAAATGTCAAATGTTTTTGTCACACTATGAAAAGCAATTTCTGCTCCCCACTTGCTACAGAGAGACAACAAATATTAGAGGAGCAGAAGTCGGAGAGAAAAAGACATTTGCAGCCGTGCCAGATGTAAGCGGTTATAAATAGATATGACAATACAAAGCAAGGGAAGCTAAAAAAAAAAGAGAACAAGTGCAAGAAACTGAAATATATTTTGACACTTCATTTTGCTGTAACAGGAGGAAAACTTGACCCGGGGGACTAAAGCAAACTCTTTGAAGATAAATCAAGAGAAGAAATGGGACTTCACGGTTACACACACCAGCAGCTTTTGGTAACAAGAGAATTAGGATGTCCCATATGAAACAATGTGTTTGCCGTCTTCTCCTGTGCATATAAATGTATAGACATTTACATCAAGCAAAATAACCCCCCAAAAAACACAACAGCTTTTCCATCACCAGACATTAGGTGCGGCTGTCAAGTGGGAAACCTTTTAATCAGACATTTAAACAGGAATGGGGGTGGAAAGGCAGGACTCCTGTCCAATTACCATTGTCTTTTCCTTTGACAAAGCCTTCCCACTCGCGAAACCACTGCATGCTGATGCAGTATATGACCACCGGAGACTCCTCCTCCTGGAACGCCTTGTTCAGCTACAGAGCAGAGGGAGGAGAGGGAGAGAGGAAATGGGGGA
>JAVQJD010017766.1:0-25562 GCA_036023655.1 Nannoperca australis | reverse complement strand
TTAAAGTTAAGACTAGTTTAAAGTCATCTTCATTGAAAAGTACAGTGCTTTTCCTTCAAAAATAAGGACATTTCAATGTGACCCCAAACTTTTGAACGGTAGTGTATATATATATAATGTAAGAAAGAGAAAAGGAGACAATCGTCACATTTGAGAAGCTGAAGAAGAAAAAGACTTATTGTCTAAGGGTTCCTGCTCTAATATATTATTAGAACGGATGTTGGATGGGTTTTCTATGTTACCCAGTAAACTGTTGGCATTTTACTCAGTTGCAATGCATCATATGTTATAAACTCATCATATGTTTTGTATGTAAAATCTTAATCTACCCAGTAACTAGGTGTATATATAGTGTAGAAAACAAGTTTACAATATTACCCTCTGAAATGATGTGAAGTTAGAAGTGTAAAGTAGCAGATAAAGGAAATGCTCATGTAATGTACAAGTACCACTAAACTGTAGTTTCCACCAGTGGCTAAGACACAGATCAAAGACAATCGACTGATCAGTGAATGATTTCAGCCTGTGCTTTTGGTTTTGGAGTGTTTGTCGAACAAAACAAGACATTTGAAGACATCATCTTCACATCTGAGGTCTTTTTTCAGTGTTTTTAGACATTTGATCAAATTAATATTGATGACACTTCATTAAATGATGCTCCTTGTTCAGAAAGTAAACATGACTTATCTGGTGTCTCATAGTGCCATCTCCGTCCTGATTAGACTTGTGATCACTATTACATACACAGACAGTGAAGCACTCTTCTTCCTCCTCCTGGTTTCTCGGTGATGTAAGTGACCAGTTAAACCCAGTGGAGCGTCCCAGTCTGACATGGATGTCAGGAAATGTTTACCTAGCTGTGGCTGTTTTCTCTCTCCACACTATTTCTCACCGTGCACACTGTGCTATCGTGGACCTTCAGCTGGAAGGGTCTTGTTGTGGACGTGATGGGAATGGTTCTCCCCGTTCCCAGTTTCCACTGTGACATCGACGCAGTGGATTTCCAGAGAGAGTGAGAGCCTGCCATGGGAATATGCAGCCAACCCCCAGAGCGTCAAAGCCTTGACCCTTTCCTTCCCAGGCTGTTTGTTTCACTCCCTCTTTTATGTTTTGTTGCTCCGAGGCTGTTTTTGCGTGTCCGTGGTTAAATCGCAGTTTAGCGTGGGCTCATTAACATCTCGTGGTCAGGACCTTCATACCTGGCTCTGTGCTTGGTTTTATGTCAAAGTTATTTGCGTATGAAGTCAAGTACGGGCAAACTTGTAGCGAGGAACTCTAGTTCACAGAACAAGCTGTATGAAGTCGCCGAACTACAGTTTTGTTTACAGCGAAGTAACGCAGATTCAGAGAAGTGTTAACGCTGTTGCTTGTATTTAAACCTGTCCAGACAACTTCTGGTTAAGGTGTTGTCCCGTCAATCTCACGCAGAGGGCTCGGCCCAGGTTTAGGGCTGTGCGTGCGTTTCAGGTAGATGTACAAATGAACTTTCAGACATTTTCACTCACCTTCTAAATCTCATTATTTCAGTGCAGCTGTATTCTAATTATGAGTCATTTGCCCTAATCGCACAGCTTCTCCATCAAACCGTGTATTAAAGACGTCTTAACTTCACATTGTTGGCCATCTAAGAGCTTTGTTCTCAACAACAGTAAGCTTTGTCACCCAAGTCCTCTTATTTTCTTCAACAATGAATACAAATGGTAATTGGGGTCAAGCATACAGTTGAGCTGCTCTGTTTTAAACAAAAAAAAATCTCAACATTTTATTCTTGACAGACTTGACAGCACAGGTATTTTGATTGGGGAGTCCAGAGCCAACAACCAGCCTCACATTGTACAGACTTAATTCCTCTCCATCCACTTCCTTTCAGTCGTCTGCCAACCCCTGCCTTCCTTAAGACAGTCCGGTAGATTTACTTTCATCTGCATGACTAGCTCCCTTCACTATGCCTCATAGTGTAACTGTTGGCCGTGTTATAATGCAGCTTAATGAGGCTTTGCTGGATTAAGAGATCTGGCAGGGTTTTAATTGAGACGAACAAGCCAGTGAGAGTGCATGTTTAATTCGCTTTCTTGGGGAAAAACTGTATGGCTTTGTGCACACTGTACCGATCCCCGCTTCTGATCACCGGGGAGAGATCAAGTGGTTCACGCAGGGCCCGGCCGTGTTCGACCTCGCAATTCACTTGATTCAGTAGCTCGGTTTAATCAATCAGAACTGACAAATGGGTTTTAACTCATGTGTTCGACCTCTAAACGTTTGGTCTCACCTCTGACTATCATGTATTCATTTCTTCTCGTTAACTGTGTTGTAGAATCAGTTTGAACTGTCTGATGTGTTCTTAGGCTAATTAGTTACGGTCTCTGAAAGTAGTGTTGACAGAATATTTAAGCTGCTTAGATGTTAGAAGTTCTGTGGGATTCACTACATATAAAACTACTTTTTAAATATTCACATTTTTAGCAGTTTTACTCCTTAATCTAATAATAATGAAATAATTACACACCTTTCCCTCTATATTGTGGTATTTACTTGTACTACTACTGCGTACTGTTCCCTCTCTCCTCCTGATATTGATAACGTTTATTATTAGCCACACTGACATTTACCAAACTGAGTGTAACTGTAAATACACCTCTTTGTCTAATCTCACTGACGGTGCTGGTGACGGGCTGGACTGACCCTGACAGATAAGGCATTACAATACTGTTCCGGTTGTGTTTACTAATATTATATGCAGCACATACAGATAAATGAGCACGATTTTATCATCTCCTTAAGGCCACTAGGAAATGTTTGGCAGGTCAAGCATGAAAAGTGACAATGACAAAGTGTTTGTCATTGTTCTACAATGTTTGAGAGGTTAATAATAACCAGGGGTACCAGGAAACCCAAGAATCAGGCCTGTTGAATACTTTGTATTAAGCTTCTTTGATGTGCAAGTTTTCAGAGGATAAGAATGCCCGTCACTTTTACATAATTCATTTGGGTTTCTGCCCGCAGTTACTTAGAAGGAGGCTTTAGCTGCACACACACCTGAATAAATATTACTGTAAACCTACATATAGCATGCATCTGGGCTTTAAAATGAATGACAGCAGTGTCCTACAGTCTGAACTGTCCTAATGCCGAAAATGAGATCCGTCTCTGGTGCAGCTAAAAGCATTATAACACTAAAACCTGCCCAGTCAGGAAGAGGTGGCTTTAAAACTGATTCCCCCACAGCTGCGTAAGATGAGACCGTAGAGGTGGTGACGTGTGGAGGGACGTGACAGTAGGAGTGTAGTCTGAGTCTGGCACACTTTGGCAAAGAGGAACTGAAGTGGGTGACTTGATTCGGAGGAAACTCTCTGTGGCTCTGTGATGAGTCACAAACTAAGCAGTGTTGTTCATAGGAATTTAGTCATGAACTGATGTAAAGTTAAGAAGTATTTGCTAAACCACAAAAGGCTGTTTATGGTTCCGGTTTGAGAATAAAAAAAAAAAACAGCTGGAGCATTAAAGCTTATACTGCAAGAGAACTTCGGTAAAAAATGAACTTTTTGTAGCAAAGCTGTGGCAAAACAGTGGTCAGATGTCAGGGGTGAAAAGTAACGAAATACTTTTACTCAAATAACATTTCAGTTTTAGGCAACTTTATATTTCTACTCTTCATTTCAGAGGGAAATATTGTGCTTTTTACTCCACTCCATTTATATGACTGCTGTAGTTGTTTTACAGAGTTTGTAGTTTTTCAGATTAAGATAGAAAAACATGTGATCAATTTATAAAATACATTTCATTGCTACATCATTCGTTTCAGACGTCTGAGTTGTTAGCAGTTCCACCAAAGAGACAAAGCAAAGATTAGAGAAATTTGTGTCACAGAACGTAGATTTTTTTCTCCTCTCCTCTCCCACTAATCACCTCACATCCCTTCAGATAAGATAGTTACACAAGTAGCGTACATTACTCGTAAATGACTCTCTTGTTGACATTAATATATAGGTTATCTGCTTTACAGTTCTCACTTTAACTTGAAAGGGCTGTTTGCAGCACTTTGGATTTCCTGTTGATGGTTTTTTTTGTTGTTGTGGTCTAACCTTCTAATATTCCTGAGAGAACAGGTTTCCCGTAACACCCTTGTGTTTTAAAGAATTTAGGTCAACTTCCTCTGACTGTGTTTGTCAGAGCTTTAGCTAGTGTTTCGTGGTTTGGCTCTTTGTGTGTTTGGGCATTATGTATTTGACTGAAGTGTGTCATCTCTTGAATCTCATAGATCAACTTTACGTTTCAAGAGGTTTTGGATGTTGGATTAGGCCCGGCTCATTCATAAATAGAGCACATATTCTAATTTGAGCTCTCTATCCGCGCTGTTGGCTTCTCTTGCTGTTTACCCAGTAATAGCAAAGAGTCTGTGGTGCCAAGCAACCAAAGCTACCATCAGCAGTGTTAATCGTGTACTGCAACAATAACTAGACAGACGTTTGCTTTCTGCCTCCCCACATGCAAAGAAGAAACATTTGCATGGAGGTCTGCGTCCGATCTGGAGAACATGCAAATTTTAGAGAAGACACGGAGAGTGGAGCTATTATCATCACGAGTCCCTTGATCTCAACGATGCAAGTCTGACCTCTTATTAATTAATTCTATTCACATGCTTTGTTGATAATTAGATTGTTTTCTTTTGTACATTACATGGTATTCAGAAACATCCCTATCATTGGGTGTTGTTGTAGTCAACTTGTAATAGTTATTTTGCCTTTTTAGAGTTGTTATCAGCATTTAAAATCCTCTCATTTTAACAGTGCATGTGTACTCCTCTAATCAGATTCACAGAAAGGCTACATGTAGAACAGCATGGTATGCAAGGTGATGGTTAGCTTAGCCACCATGTGTGAGTAAACAAATACACAAACTCCATTTAGAAATGTCAACAAACGAAATTTGCAGCTGGGTGAAACATGGAAAGGTAAAGAGCCGAGGAACAGGAAGAGGACCGGTTGCCGGTGGTGGCTTCAAGGCTATGACCATTAAATCTTAAATAAAGTTTGGGTGTGACTTCATTGTTTCCACAGTGAGGAAGTCGTGTGTTATGCTGCTGCTTCTGGTTTCTATTTCACGTCATCTCAAGTATCTCACAGGGCAGAACCTACATTAAAACAATGATGATACATTTTTTAAATACTAAAACACACCTATATACAAAAAAGTTTTACGCACAGTACAGTATATACAGTACATATATGTAAGCAACCATTTTCATTTAAAATGTAACCAGTAATAATCAAAATAATAAAACAACACCCACTCATCAACAACAAAACTTTTAGATTTTCTCCAGTTTTAGATGAACTTTGAGACGGTGCTTTACATCTTTATCACATTTCTAATGAAAAATATGGTCTTGAAGAAAGTCCCAAAACAGTGATTACTATGTGTTTATGTATGTGTATGAGGCCTCCCTTGTATGTAGGTTAAAGGTAGAGATGTTGCAGTGGAGTGTTTGATTTCTCTTGAACACACCCTGCAGTCCTCAGTTTTGATAGTTGTTTGCAGCTGGAATTAAACATCCGCATTCAGGGGAGTTTTTGCGAATCATTCTGGTCTGCAGTGACGATTTTTCGAAGAGGGGACAGAGAAAAAGCAGCTGCTAGTTCACTGGAACTTTGTGCTGTTTCTTGTTCGTTTCTAATCAAGATGGCAAAGTGGCTCCTTTAAGAGCTGAGCCCACAATGCTGAAAAGTGTTTATATTCTGCGCCTAAAAAGTCCTATCATGGACCTAATGACCCTCATATCAAGATTTCTATTGGCTCAGAAGTGTAGGCGGGTCTTTAGCCACGCTGAAGTGACTGCCTCCAAAAACACAGAGAAGTTTCTTTCCCCCTCTCTCCTCATCATGCAGGAGTGGAGTTCTGCCCCTCACAAAAAAGTTGTTGACTCGTGTTACCCAGGCTACTTTTGTCGGCAGCAATACTGCCATTAGAAAGCAGCCTGAAGCACTATGGTGATATTACAGTCCTTTGAAATTGTTTCGAAGAACTGCCCTTTTTATGAAACCTGGTGGGGTTGGTTCTTGTATAATAATTCAACCTCAAGCTTTAAGTCAGAGTTGTACTCTTAAGGGAGTTTGTTGACAAAAATCACTTTTAATTTTGTAAAATAAATGAATGAATAGTTAAATAATGACTATTCTGTGGCAAAAGGGATCGTTTCATAGGGATGAAGCAGCAGAAAATAATCAAGCAAGTCTTTTATTTCGGCCTGAAACTTTACTGGTTTGGTTTACTCTCACCGCGCTCAGAGCATATTTTCCAGATGCAGCAGGCAGCTGTTTTCAGTGATAAACTGCATACTACCTGCTCAGCGCCAAGTAGCAGGCACGCCACAGACGAGCTGGTGAACATAGTGAAGAGCCAGAAATGTCCCTCTGGCGTTAAATAAAGTTAAAAGGAGAGTAACTTACATACCCAAGATGTCTAGAAACACAACTTCAAATATTAACTGTTTTCGATCTGCTGTGAAATAACGAAATGAAGAGTTTGCCAACAAGTTTCGTACCGAAAAACCCAATTTGTTCATAAGAAGAAAATAATATTACCTATTATATAAATAATAATAAATAATTGGTAGTATTTGCATATTTGCAAAGCTGCACGTCACAAGGATCAATATTGGCTGTTGTAGGTCTTTTGTTTATGCAGTGATCTTATGTCTTGGCCGGTAAGAGGACTTTGTGTTTGTGTTCACCGTGGCACTCTGGTTCTTCAGGTTAAATAAGAGAAATAACCGAAAGCATGCGATTTGCATCATTTGCGAGGTGAGATCTGCCCTCGAGAAGGGCAAGGAAGGCTTTTGTTGCCATAACATACGGATCTGGTGTGTGAATCACAGGACCTCAGTCGAAACATGTATCATCCAGACAAGATGGAAATAGTAAGCAACCGCTCTGCTGTTTGTATTGCTCTAAATTTAATCTGAAGTACGTGCGCTTTGTGGCGGATTCATTTGAAAAAGGGATGTACGTGCGGTTAGTAGAGACAGAATTTACAGCAGATTTGGCTGAACAACAAAAAGGTATATTGTAGCTAGAGGCCTGTCTGAGAGGAGGAAATCGACAGCGTCATTCTCCACTAGTTTATTAACTTTTTGGTATGAGGAAAATCCCTACTGATCTACCGGACTCTACGGAGATCAGGAACAAATGAACTCTGTAATAAAAGGAAAGGGAACACAGACAATAACATGTAGACCCGGATCTAACCTGGACCTGTCCCGAAAAGCAGGTTTATTCAGTTATCTGGATGGGAACTCTGCTGGGGGAAACCAGGAGCCCCCTCGGACCTGACCTGAGATTTAGTTGGCAAAAGTTGTTCTCCACAGAACTCGGTAGACATGCTTCTGGGAACAGGTGTCTGACTGAGTGTTGGCTGTTGGATGGGACCAATAAAGAGTTTGAAGACACATTTCTCCGTCTCTCCCCTGTTCGTCTTGAGCTTATCCCTTTAGGTGGGATATGTTATGGGCAGTCCAGTGTCGCATAATCTGGCCTGATACCAAGCTTTTTCAAGATATTTCAACAGTGCAGTCATTATACGTGTTATGGACGTGCAGTGAGCATAACATTAGGCTGGCCAACCTGAACATTTGGTCCAAACTGCAAATAAACAGCAAGATAGTGAATGCATTGTCCCCAAAATTAACGTTTTGTAAAGCGATATGTGTGGGAGTTTGTAGTCAAGTAAGCGTTATTGTCCATCTGGAAATATGATACAACGAGCTGGAATGAGACAAAAGAATCCATTAACAGTTACCATTTGGTAAAATGTTAAATAACTGGTCAAACTGGTGTTTTCAGAGTAACAAGACTTTTTCTACTCTTTGTTATCTTGCAGAAAATAACCTTTCCGTTGATGATGAGTGTCGGGGCCGCTGTTATCGGCTCCCTGCAGTTCGGCTACAACACCAGCGTCATCAATGCCCCTCAAAAGGTGAGTTATATGTCTGCAAACATGTCGTTCAAACAGTATCTCCAAGAGAGCCCACCAGGATGCATAATTGTACGCATGCTGTCATTTGGATAGCATCATTCTCCCTGCCAACCCAGTCTTGGTTGTTCACCAACTTGTTGGATTGAAGAACAGAGCAGATAGTGGAGGAAGTTGGGTTGAGGGATGAGATAATAATAGCTGCATTCAGAACTTTAAGGTCCAAGGACGTCCATATTAACATACTTTGAGTGATTCCTGTGTAAAAGAGTGTGTCCAATGCCCAAAAATGGACCTCTGCTGACCAGCAGAAGGTTGGGAAAAGCAAGACAAGGACATTTAGGGGGAATTAAATGAAGGACGTAGACAGTCATCTATCCCCATAACAATGCAAAGTAATAAAAAATGTGTTTTCATCCCTCCCCCCTCTGGACTAAATCTACAGTAGGTTTTATTACCAGACATCAAAAGAAACTCATTTCCTGGGGAATTTGTAAATTGAATTACAGTGTAAATAACTTCTGTCTGCCCTGTTTGCGTTGGTCTGAACACACCCTGCGGCCACACAGCTTTAAGTCCACAGGTCACAGGTGTGTCGCCAGACAAGCCAGAGCTGTGCCTGCTCTTTTTATTTTACCACTGAGCTGTGGACTGACTGTCACAGAGATCTACATTCACCCAGCTGTTGGTGGTGCTGTCTTGGCGAGGGCAGCCTGATTTTCATCTGAACTGCATTGTCCACCGTCATCACACTGTCAGAGTTATCCTGGACTTTTATGTGAAGGACGCTTTGAAAATGAGAGCAGCTTTCATCAGTTGTCTCTGAAAAGTGGGGAAAGACCGAATCCACTCCCTTATTGTAATTTGTAAAACTGTTGAAATTGACGTAAAATAGGCAGTCTGGGTAAAGATATGATCTGTCATTAATTTCCTCTTGTGCAAACACAGGTGTAATGAAACTCAATAATATAAAGCCTTTGTGTTGTTTTGTAAACTGCTTATGAATTTAAAGTTGTGAAAAGCTGCCAGTTATCTTCTAGACTAATCAATTTTCAGAAAATTAATGAGTCTTCAGATGTTTGTTTTGTCCGACCAACCGTTCAAAACTTTATGTCCTTTAAAAACTTTAGGTTAACTGATGTAAAACAGACAAAAGCAGCGCATCCTCCCTTTTGAGAAACTGGGGTCAGGGATTGTTTGGCATTTTTTAGTCTGTCCCTACTTGCTGTAAAGTAATCAAGACTTACTGATATTTCATAATATGTAATCCAGTATTTCTGCCTCTACAACACTACACTTGTTAGTGCCTCCACCATGAAAACAGCACATGTTCGGCTTCCCGGAGCTCAGCTCAGGAGCCAGCAAGTTCGTCGTGAGGGGCTGCAGACTTGAAGGGAGGGAGGCGGTGAATATGTGGTTACATACTGGGCTAGTGTGAACCTGCCCTCTTGGCTCTTTATCCCCTTCCCAATACGCTGCCTAGGTCTGAGCAATGTCACGTACAAACTGTTCAAGATCGAGTCTGAACTCAACCCAGTTATTCCTTGATAAAGGTTAGGAGGCTATACTTTTATACAAATACAACTTTAACATAGTAACAAGTGTTCAGATTATCACCGGCACCTCTCCCCTCTGTTCTTCAGTGTGTGATAAAGGCTGCATTGCTGCTGCCAGTGACGTGGTTAAGCGTCTCTGATTAGATATGCTCTTTCAAGGGCCTAACTGCAGCTTCTGTCCTGTCCTGCCCCTGCAGCATGTCTGTGTTTCACGCATTTCCTTATTTGGAAATATGTTAGTTTAATTTTGGGAGCATCTTTGGCGCTTGAGGGTTAGGGCTTGAGATAAACTTTTCCTCAATAAAGTTTGTTTCTAAAGGTTTTCTTTCCTTGAGTTCACAGCTGTTCACGCCAACCACTAGATGTCTCCTCCTGAGGCAGTACATATCTAAATTACTGCACATTGTTTCCTGTGTATCTAGCACACAGTTCAATAACCTTTTTGTAGAAAAATGCCCCCAAAAAGTCTTTACTGTTTTCGTTCAAAGATTATTTCACGTGTTAGAATCATTTGAATTTCACTCTGTGCTGGATACAGTGCTCACCTTGACGACCGGGCTACCGGCCAGCTCCAGCAACATTTCCTGACAGCTCGACATCATGAATAGACAGCTGGTTTCATTGTGTGCTTAGAGCCAGCTGCTGGTTTGGACTGCTGTGTATTTCGGAGGGGACGCAAAATAATGATGTAACATCTCAAGATCAGCCATTCAAGAAATCTTGATCTGAAAAGTAACTATTGACTGTAGCTGTCAGATACATGTGGTGGATTTAAAAAGTACAATAATTCTTTAAGGATTAAGTCTCAGAAAATAGAGGCTCTTAAATTAAGTACCCTTAAAGTTGAGTAAATGTACTTGGTTATATTCCACCACAGCTTGCAGATGTATAAACCCCGGAGATCAGTAAGTGTTCTTCTAAATAAATCAGATTTTTAAAGGGTACATGTGACGTGATGATAGTAAAGGGCACTGAGAGCATACGATGAGACCCTTGTGATATCAAAGTATTATAAGTTGATAGTGGATATGACCCGAGCCTTGTGTTAAGAGCGTCATTTCACACGCATACCTCCATAGGAAAGCCCTTGATAGCCTTACTATTTATAACTGGTTTATAAGGACATTGCTGGGTGTTTATTCCACATGCCATCTTGGAGCACTAGTACACGAAGAGCTCTGGTACAAGGTAAACTGCCAACTGAGAGTTTGAAAGCAAATACAGGTGAAGTTACACCATCGCAGTGGCACATGACAGTGCTGGAGTTAACATATGGCAGTGATGGTGAAGGCACAGAGTCATGAGAGGTTGCAGACGGGGTGGTAACCTTTCCCGATCGTATGAGAGGAGTCACTGTGACTCATGCTCTGGGCGTGTTTGTCATCATAGTCGTCTGTGATGAGGATGGAGGAGGCGGGAGGGGAACAGAAATTGGACACTGAGCTTGCTGAACTTCCTGGTTGCCAGGAAATGGTAATGGTTACATGGTGCTGCCATCAGCTGGTCACACAGTAAGAGTTCAACCACAACTATGTGCTGCCCTGAAAATAAAAAGCACATGATTTTAATCCCAAGAGTTTATGTAACGATGACATTTACACTATGACGCAATACCACTTCTCTATTTCTCATTTTTTAAAAGTCATCATGATAAAACACGATCCCATTTAATCTGTTTAGTCCTGGGAGGAGAGCATGTTTGCAAAGCGTGCTCAGAACTCATTCCCTGTTTATTTGTATTTTAAAAAAAATTAACCGTTGTCTTTTTTCCCCCCCTGTGGCAGACTATTGAGAAGTTCATCAATGAGACGTGGTTTGATCGCTACCAGGAGCCCATTACCAAGAACTCCCTCACGGTCATCTGGTCCTTCGCTGTTTCCATCTTCTCTATTGGTGGCATCTTTGGCTCCTTCTCTGTCGGACTCTTTGTCAACCGCTTTGGAAGGTAGAAAGAAAACAAAACCCCTGCTGGTATTACAATAGCATGATGGCCTTGACATGACAGATCCTCAAAGATTTAGGCCAAAACAGCTGAATCGCCCCCTGGTGGCTGGCTGTAGTATAGGTCACAAACCCCACCCCCTAAATCATAGCTGTTAGTTACACACACGCAGGTGGGCCAAACTCCTCCAAAAATCATTTTACTGATACATTTTTGGTTTTGATTAGTTATTTAATGCTATTAAAAATGGGGATGTCTCGTCAGGATCGAACATTTGTGGTGTGCTTGTGATTGGCGTACAGGTACAATCGCCAGGAAAATGTGGAAAAATGCACAGAACTTGAGAATTGGACAGACCTGTGGCCTTTGTGACCTGTCTGAAGTTTGTTAAATTGAACTTTATCTCCTTCTGTGTTGCCTACAGGAGGAACTCCATGCTCATGACCAACATCCTGGCCTTCATCGCAGCCATTCTGATGGGCTTTTCGAAGATGGCGAGCTCTTGGGAAATGCTGATCGTCGGTCGTTTTGTTGTGGGCCTCTACTCCGGCCTCTCCACAGGCTTTGTGCCCATGTATGTGGGCGAGGTTTCCCCAACATCCCTACGAGGAGCCCTGGGCACCCTCCACCAGCTGGGCATCGTTGTCGGCATCCTCATTGCACAGGTTGGTGGATAGAAATTGTTCCGTCAGTTTTATTTTAATGCTGTAACAAAGGTACTGACGTCTAGTGGTTATCCTGTCAGATAACACACAGGTGATTGTTACAAATGCATGCGAGAAGCTGTGCAGGTGGTTCACATGGGACATGTGTCTGGGTTGATTTCAGGTGTTTGGAATGGACATGATCATGGGCAATGACAGCTTGTGGCCACTCCTCCTGGGCTTCACCTTCCTCCCTGCAGTGATACAGTGCATCATTCTGCCTCTCTGCCCCGAGAGCCCCCGTTTCCTGCTCATCAACAAGAACGAAGAGAACAAGGCCAAGAGCGGTGAGCTCGCAAACGTATACGTACTCGAGAGGTCCTAGCATTTACAGCTTTAAGTAGAAGTGTTTAGTTATAACTGCAGTGTTATTTGTAATTCTTTTTTAATCTACTAGTGCACCGTTTTTACAGCAATCGGGTAGTGACGTTTCCAAAGGTGTAATCAAAACACCGAAAAATGAGCTGAACTGGGGAAAAGAAAAAGCACAGCTTGTAGAGTGAACAATCTCGTTTTTCTCTGCACACTTCAGTGTTGAAGAAGCTCCGAGGCACCACAGATGTGAGCGCTGACATGCAGGAGATGAAGGAGGAGAGCCGGCAGATGATGAGGGAGAAGAAGGTGACCATCCCGGAGCTGTTCCGCTCTCCCCTCTACCGCCAGCCCCTCATGGTTGCTGTCATCCTGCAGCTCTCCCAGCAGCTGTCTGGCATCAACGCTGTGAGTGTCACTGAGATTTTGAAGAAAAGACACTTTTCCAATGACATGCTTGGCACACATTGATATGCTATTTCACACCAGAGCTACGTCAGGAAAAGAAGATATCCTGAACATATCCACATGTCAGCTGTGTAAAAAAACGTTAACTCTCTTTTTTAGATATTCTACTACTCCACTCAAATCTTTGAGAAAGCCGGAGTTGAGCAGCCGGTCTATGCCACCGTCGGAACCGGTGTAGTCAACACAGCCTTCACTGTGGTGTCGGTGAGTACTTGAAGTGAAAGCACCTTTATAGTACAGATATAAAAAGGTGTAAAATGCATCGAGAGAGAGAGAGAGAGAGAGAATCCTCCTCCCTTCGTCCACCTATGTACACGTTTTGGAAAGTGCTGTATAGACGAGGATATATAAAAATTCAAATAAGCTTTAATTGCATGACGCATCAGGAGTCTATATTGCCAAGGCGATACAGAAATACAAGATAATAAAGGCATTAAATAACAGAACTACAACTATCTGAACCTTTCTCAGTTATATATACCTTGTATATATTTTCACCCAGAACTGATTGTGAAATTGTGGACATATCTGAAGTGGAAGATGGTCATTATTCTACTCACTACTGTTCCTGCACTGCACATTTTAGAAATGACTATGAAAAACTATGTTCAGGTTGTAGGTGGTTCATTATTTTGTTGTACTGCACTGACCTTATTCCTCCTCCTGTTTATTTTTTGGTGTAGCTGTTTGTTGTAGAACGTGCAGGACGTAGGTCTCTGCACTTGCTGGGGCTGCTGGGAATGGCCGGATCTGCCATCTTGATGACTATTGCCTCTGCTCTGCTGGTAGGTTCCTCTTAACACCTTAAGACAATGTAGATATGTAGTGATCACGCTAAAAATAATGACTTGTTGGAGGCGGCTGTCAAGATTCCCACCAAGTAAATGCCAGTAACTGACCTCCTCCTTGCCCTCTGCTCTTGTAGGAGCAGTTCAAATGGATGTCGTATTTGAGCATTGTGGCCATTTTTTCCTTCGTCGCGTTCTTCGAGATCGGACCGGGTCCCATCCCCTGGTTCATTGTGGCAGAGTTGTTCTCCCAGGGACCCAGGCCTTCAGCCATTGCTGTTGCTGGTTTCTCCAACTGGACTGCCAACTTCATAGTGGGAATGGGATTCCAGTATGTAGAGGTGAGTAGAAAGAATTACAAGAGAAAAGATTGAGATATAGTGTTTGTTTGTTTGTTTGTTTTGAAGTAACAGCATTTTAGGGCTCCGTAACTTCTTAGGAAGCTACCTGGAAAGAACAATATAATTTGGTGCTTACTATAGGGACAATGAGACAAAGCTCTTTTATGTAGTTATGTAGAAATTGTTGAATTTCCTTGAATGATTGGCTCCATTTAAACCCAAATAAATCCTCATTCATCATTCATTTAGAATTTAAAATGTTGCCTTTTCTTCTTCAAAGTTGAACCAGTCTCACATTTTGATAAACTGCCACAAACCTCCCATATTATGGCATAGTTAGTCTGAATTTCCTAAATCATCATAATTTCATAGTGCTAGTACTAAAGAAGTTGACTTTATGCAGGTAAGAAAAGATGCGTAGTTCCTTAGTATTACTTAAGCTACCAATACATTTTATGAAGGCTTGAAATCAGATTTGGTTTTGCTTTCTATCTTTAAGATCTGAATGAATCCATTTACTGTCAGATTTAGTTAAAAAATAAAACTGTATTGTCCCCAAGGGCAAATTTGTCTGGGGCTCAGTGCTACAGAACATTACAAAAAGCTAAACGAGAAGCAGTTCAATCTGAATAGATATATAGACTTTATTAATCCTCAAAGGGACATTGTAGTGTTGCAGGTATAATAAAAGAACAATAATTAATAATAATTGTCTCTCCTCTTATCTCTCTTCACAGGAGCTGTGCGGCCCCTACGTGTTCATCATCTTCACTGTGCTGCTGCTCTTGTTCTTCATCTTCACCTACTTCAAAGTGCCAGAGACCAAGGGCCGGACATTTGACGAGATCTCGGCCGGCTTCCGCCAGACGTCGGCATTGGGAGCAGAAAAGCACTCGCCGGAGGAGCTCAGCAGCCTGGGAGCTGATTCTCAGCTCTGAGTGACTGTTTTTAACTTCTATCAAACTCATTCAGACCGAGCAGGAACGAGAAGGGTCAGCTGTGTAGAAGCAGACAGATCCATTGGTAAATTAATTTTTCACACTGTCACCACATTTCGGGTGTCATTACCAAACACAGAACAGTGTGATTCTCCAACATGATGCCTTCCGCTGCCCCTCTCACGTCACACATGGCAGCAAAAACTTGACAGGCACCATGTTGCCGGGCGGATGTGGAGAGGGGAGTTGAGGATAGATGGGGAAGGTTTTAGTTTTTTTTTTACATTTTAAAGATATTTTAAAGACAAAAAAGGAGTGTCTGCATCAATCAACTAACCTTTTTAAAACTTTTTCACTGAATATGTTACTGATGTGTGCTTATGTTCTGTTCTTACAGTATAGTCCGTTTTTTATAGTTGTAGTTATCAGTTCACTGTGCAAGATACTGTTTTTATCATTCATACTGTAAAAGCTGTATCACTGTAGAATCTAGCACTATAGATGCTGCGCAGCTCGAATTTGTCTCTCCCCACCAGATGGTGCACTGGCCTTTTTAAAATAGTCCCAAAACTCACTGTTAAGGAATAAGTTATTTGTACCTTTTTGATTTACTGAATACAGAAATATGTGGTTGTATTACTTAGTTTTTTATAAAATGTATTCGACTCACAGTAACGCTCCACATATTATACATTATTGTCACTTACTTGTTACTTCTGCTGGACAATATTTTACTTCGAACTGAAAATGTCACGTTTTGTAAGATTTGTGGTCATGAAAACAAAACAGACAACACAAAGAAATGAATTCACAATTCACGTTCTTTTACACAATTCCTTTTTAGCCGTACAAGATGAATATTGACAAGAGGAGCAGTGTCTGCACACATACCAGAGCGCGGAACTTGGCAGTGAAGTTGAATGAAAAAATTCTGCATCCATTTTACTGTGACATGAGATAAGTACACACTCACACTCAGCAGCCCCCAAACCAAAAATCTCTCAGAGAAATCCAAAACATTTGTGCATTTTAAGTGCCCGTTGAAAAAAAAAAAAGATATCAAGCCTCCTCTGCCTTGAGCCTTTCAGCCTTATCACTTCGGAACAGTTTCAGGTCAGATCGGCCCGATCCAGACTGAAAGCTTCTCTCAGTGAACAATCTTGACTTGAAGTATTTTGGAGTTGAGATTACCTGTGGAACTTCCAAAGTCTGGTGAATGGGCTTGAGTGAGTCCAATGTGACAACTACGAAGCATTTAAAAAGAAATAATGGGGACCAAAATAAATCATTTTCCTGAAAGTGCTCGTTACCCGTCTTGAGTCAAACTCCCAGTGTTCCTTGCACTCCATAATGTCCTTTTTGTGTCCTACAAGGCGGACACACATTGCTACAGGTGCAGGGTTTGCTTTGTGCCTTGTCCACTGACTTCTGCAGTATTGTTCGCCCTCTGTCTTCTGGTTGTGTACTGTGCTGTATACGGTAGCTGGTAAAAAAACCAAAACACGACGGTAGTCTGACTCAGTTTGCCTAGCTGTACAAGTTACTGTCTGTGACCGCTGTATCACTTGTTAAACCTTTTCTCCTCTTTAAGTGGGTCGTTTGATCTTTTTAGCTGCACTTTATTAATATTCACAGTAATATTTCTGTGTTACTGAAACAAAAATCGTTGAGGTTGTTTCAGTAGTTTTCTTTCTTTTTTAGTTTTTTAGTTTTTACTCACGGTGTGGATCCTTTGTTACAGAGAGAAACTGAAGTACTGCTGACGGATTACTTGATGTTTTTGAAATGACAATGTGAGGAATTGCATCATTTGTTTTATATCTATTACGGTCTTGTGACCAGTTGTGAGTAAACATGGTAACATTCATAATCTATTGAGGACAAATCCAACCCAGTAGTCAAAATCCATATGAATCATTCCACAATTTGTTGATAATCTTTGTATATAGTGTATCTTTTGTCATAATGGGTCACCTCACCTGTCCTGGAACGCACTGTAACATCCACTCTCTGTGCCTTTGTGTGGCTTCCACATGCTGTATCTGCACCAGCAATATTGTGTGATGGCACCAAAAGATGCATTTCCCCACACCGACTGATGTCTATTGCAAATATCAAAACTGTATTTTATGTACATAGATTCACTATTCTGCTCGGGCATTTAATTTTGAATGCGACATATCCTTTGAAATCTCGTCATGGCACAGGTTGGTGGCCTGAGCACACAACATGATGTAAATATGAAAAACTACAGGCTCACCCGCTCTAAATTTATAAAATATTTAACTTTAAAAGATACTTTTGATGATAACTACTGTAGCGCTGTACATCTCTGCATTTAGTTTTGAAACATTTAATTTGGATTTTACATGTAAGGGCTGTGTTAATGAGATGCATTCAGCAGTGTTTTCATCTTAGTGCACAGACCACATCTATTGTTTGTGATAATAAAAGATCTGTGTGTATGATGAACCTCTGAGAGAAATATGAAATGTGATGGTTGATGTCTTGAATGGTTTGACTGTGTTATTAAAGTGGGATAATTGCTGAATAAAAGAAACCATGCATACAGATGAATTGTTTTTGGGGGTAAATTTGTCGATTAAAAAAAAATTTAAACTGTTTGGTTTTATTTTGGCCACTTGGAGGCAGCACAACAAGTTGTAAACACAATGGTGAAATACGTTGATATGTCGATACATGTTAGCAAACAGTTGCTTACTTACAAAACCAGCAGATGTGGAGAAACATTGACATTCAATTTGAAGTTTTGTGTCTGGCCACCTTATAAATGTAGGAACAACATTCACGCTTCTTTTAGCTGTTTTTAGTCTCCACCAACCCCGGAAGGAAATATCTGGTCCTTTAGCTGCTAAATGCTCCACTATGCTACGCTAACTTTGTCTATCTGCTGTTTGGTTCTCAGCAGGTGGTGCACAGTGGGTTCATCAGAGATTATTTTGTAGCAACGATGCTGGTGAGAGAGTGAGACTGAACCAGAAGAGTGAATGGGTGAAGCCAAAACGATGAGCTGAAAGACGCTAAAAAGCTCCATAGAGATATGGGAAAAGTGCAGAGTCTGCTGATGATTATCTCTGTTTTCATCACTACCAGCACCTCCTTTCATACTGCACAGTCATTTGATTTGTTGCTGATATAAAAATGTAGATCATAGCAGCTTTATCTAAACTGTCCGGGATTTGAGATTGGATGTTAATCCGTGACCTTTAGAAACACCATGTGTAACAAAATAATTTATGATCACTTGTGTGTCTGTCACATATTAAGTTGCCATATGTGACCTTAGCCACCTTCATTAGCTGAAGAAGACTGTGAGTTGTGGATGAAAGGTTCGAGAGAGCCAGTAAGTGGACTGTTAGGACTAACCAGACAGACAGGAGGATGTTTTAGATTGAAAAAAATTAATAAGGCAAGAAAAAGTGAATATTCATAATACAGCAAACTGAACTGTGACAAAACAGAACATCCGACACACAGGAGGACGTTATACAGAATACTGGTTGGCCAAACCCTTTTAACACATTAAGGGTGCACTACACATCACCTTTAATGGCTACAAATAAACACTAGACAGAGTTTCCTAACCAACACAATGCCCGCAAGCATTTATGAGCAAGAAAAACATTTTTTTTTCACTATCTCACTGACCTGACGTGATTCTCTGGCTTCTAAGAAATCTTTGAAGCTGGCTACACTAGAAATATAATCTGATCCCAGAATGACTGTATGAACAGCCCTGACCCAAACCCTGTCTGTATCTCTCCCTCAAATAAAAGTCCTTTAATCTTACACAACAGTTACGACACTGGGTGATGGATATTAGGTTTTTTATATAACCACATCTGTACAGAATACTTACTGGAGGTGCATGACTTCTTGACCTCTTCCCCACGGTGAGGTCAGTGAAACAAAATGAGTACATGCTAACCTCCCTGGATGACCTCGAGATGAATGGGATTGGGTTTATCGCACACAGACATGCTTCGCTTCATGTATGTCCTCCAGCCGCCTTTAAAGGGCACGAGTGCCACATCACTTGTGTGTCTTTTCATGGGCATCTTCAAAATCTCTGCACCAGAATCTCTTTGATCTGATGCTCTTTCTCTCAGGAGCAGCAGCCGAACACCTGCAAACAACAGAGTGTAATAATCATCTGTGACATTTAAGGTCCAAACTCTTTGCAAAAATTCCCTTTCACAACAGAGAGCAAACAACCAGAACACATTCTGAAGTCTTGGTCTGTTCCTGGGAATTTTAAACAATTCTCAAGGCAGCCCAGAGCAATATACCCAACTAATGAGATACAGGAGGGGCCCGGGAAAATGCAAACATTTGAATGTGTTTGATCATGCCCTGGCACTTGAGCATTTCTTGCCCAGACAGATAGTAAGACAGCCAGAACCTACAGCAGGACCCTGGGTGCAGGTTCCATGTGTCCTTCCCCCGTTATTATACATATACATCCCTCCCCCCTCCTTGATGGATAGGATCAACTAGTTCAAAGGCATTTTAGATATAACTGTGACTTTGCTTCACGTCCTGCCTTTATTGATTTCAGCGAAGGGATGGGAAAAAGGGAGGGGAGGAGATATGCTGTACACAAGGTTAGCAGACCCCTATTAAAAAGCACATTTCCGCAATTTCCACGGATTTCCTGGGATTCGTGCGTGTGTAATTGTTGTGACCATTGTAGCCGCTGTGTTAGATTGTCTTCCTTGTTCCCTAATCCTATACTATGTGCTATAAAACATATCCTCACTGTGAGTTTATTGATAGAAACGGATGTCTGGGATTCTTTTCACTTACATTTATGAGGTCAATCCAGGTCCAAACATAAAAAAGTTTGAAAGTAATCCTTAAGAGCTCTGAAATGACTGATATGTGGATTATGTAACAGTGCTGCAAATCAATACCAAGCAGCTGCAGCTGATATTTTAGACATTCAGTTTCTGTTCTATGTATAAACCCACAATATACACACGCCACAAACTCTCAGCCATTAGACAAACACATAATGAGGAAGAATTAACTCGTGATGGAAATGAGACGAAGATGAAATGGATACATGAATATCGTTGAGGTGAGACGTGTGTGAGGAACTAAAGTCGATCTAGCAGGAGTGTTGCAGGGCAGTCAGGTAAAAGATACAACAGTCACTCAGGGTATGGGTTAACATCTCTAACCTCTCTGTGATCCCACTACATGTGAGAAGAGACCGGAGCCTGTATAGGTGGGCGGTGTTGTACTAAAGCATACAGAAACTTGCCTGTGACCAGAATAGGATCATCGACAAACCTAGAAAGTGAACCAGAACCACTCTCTGTCGATTTGGCTTTGAGCCGCACATTTGACCCCTATTTTCTCTGGGGAAACTGCTCAGCAGCCAATACTAATAGACTGGTGGTTTCACAGGAGATCGGACATCAAACAGGTTGATTCTGACAAGTGAGCGACTACTCAGCCATCCTTCCCTGGAGAAATAAATGTCAGGGAGGGAGACTGTTGAGAGAGAGAAAGATGGTTGAAGAATGGCAAGGGAAGCAGTGTAACGAGTGAAATTTAGCTCTGTAGCTTTATCATTATCAGTAGTGTGATTGATTAGCAGGCAGGAGGCAAGTGTAATGTGATATTCGTCCATCGAAATGTTCAGTTTAACGACAAAGTTTATCCTTTTAGAGTTTTGTTCACCAATGCCTTGATACACACGTTTCTCATCTCATGTCTCACATCTATATGGTGAAATAGATGATGGTGAATCTTAGATGATTCAAAATGTCTCATTTCCAGGCAGACATCTCATACTTATCACAGAAACAGTATAATTCCAGCTTTTCATGCTGTCTTACAATATTTGCTACAAAACGCTTCATCATATCTTCTTACCGGAGGAGGTAATTTTCAGATTTTCACCATTATAGGAATCTTCAGAGCCAGAGTTTTTAACTTTCCTCTATAATCTTTATAGAGGATTATAGATAATACTGAACAGCGTCGGTCCTACAGTGCATACTGTTTATTGTGGGTGTCGGACATGACATTATCTGTGTCCCAAACCCATTTACTAATTCTGTACTACATACTAATCACCATAGTATACTGTTTTTGCAGTTAGTATACAAAGTAATGAACAAACTTAAAAGCTTTATATTAACACAATATGTGCCACGTCTGACATCCATCAAACTTTGGAGTGTCACTGCAAGTTAAACTTCACAAACAGAAAGCAAAGTGTCTTTCGTTGTCTGTTTTTATTGTGTATGTTTAAATGTGTGTCCACACTGCAAACCATTTTCCCTATGGGATAATTAAGTTTATCAAACCAATCAACCAATCAACCAATCAACCATCCATCCATCCATCCATCCATCAAATCAACCAACCATCCATCCATCCATCCATCCAATCATCCATCTAACCAACCAACCTCCCAATCAAATGATAAAATACAAATAAAAAAGATTGTTACCGTATCTTTGCTGGAACTGAAAAATTGTGAATAAAATAAAACCTTCCTCTTTTTGAACACTTGAACTTTATAAAATAATTACTTTGTTTGGTTTTGGTTCTCTATCCGTCCAATTAGAATGCCACAATTCCTTAACGTAATACTTAGCAGATTAATGATAATTCTCTTCCGTGCAGTATATGCAGTTTTTGACCTGCTACACATTATGAAGAGGATTTACAAATTCCATTAATGGTGCACCTCTAAGCTGCGATGCTTTGCTGGCTCTTGCTTTTGTGTGTGCATATATCCTTCTCTTGAGATTTTTATAGTCAGTGCACTCTGTTTCACAGATTGTTTTACACTGGATCTCAACCTCTAATAGCACCCCCAATTCTCACTGAAAGTGTACTGGAGAGATCTGCACAATTAATACAGTTGAGGGAACAGTGGCTTTTATTTTACAGTAAGAACAAATTATTTAAAGTGTGTTCCAAGCGTATACATAACCGGACCTAGTGACTGAACATCCTGTATTTACAAAATAGTTTCAACCTTCTACAAAATCATTTCAAAGATTTGATCAATAATACATTACATAAATAATAACATACAAGGTCCCAGAAATAATTTACATAGAAAAGTTTGAGTAGAAACTTCTTAAATATATATATGGGTACACTTTACACAAGGTATATGTATATGGTATGTACAGACACTATTGTTTCATATACTTTCTATAGAGAACATTTGTAAGATGATGGAGAATTTTTGTCAAACAGAAATTGAAGCGTCTCTGATTTTGGCAACAGAAATGTTGAATGACTGAATAATGGGAAGTGAGCTAGTTTGCTGCCATCTGTTGGACTTGGGAAAGTGTCATCAGATACCACATGCTGATATACATATGTGAGTTACATACTTTACATTAAAAGGGGATTCCTTCAATTCTACACTTCAAGATCAGTTAACTCATCACAAGGAGAACTACTCAGCCTGTGTTTTATAATGTCCTCTTTGACTCTGGAAGGAACTTTCTAGAGTTTGAAAAAATCCCTTCAGTTCTGAAATATAGACAATGTGACAATCTCACATTATATATAGAAATGTACTGACAGTATTTATAGGACAAAGATATGGTCTGAGGAGTTTATTAAAAGAAACGTGCATACTTGGCCATAATTCAGATTCTGAATCTGAATTTGGTAAATGTGCTCATTAATACTTGATGCTTTATAGATAAATATAAAAAGGTTGATGGCAAATTTTGTTTTGGCTAAATTGTCTGCACATAACAACAGAAGTAAAGGGAGGATAAGTAAAACACTGTCAGCTTACAGAGAGATAAGATGCTTTGTAGATTTGGTATTTGGTGTAATTATTGGTGTTATTTGTGGATAATCTCACCGGCTGAGCGAGCGGTTCCAATGATAAAACAAAGAGATGAGGGGATAAATGGCAGCCCTTCCATGTGCTTTGTGTTCTTCTAATGTTTTTATAATTAGCATCCTATCCATTCCACAACAGATAAAATGAAGCAAAGAGTGTGAACACCCATATGTTCTAAATTTAAACCAAAAAAACGAACAAAGAAATGTTTAGCAACATGTCTTGGTTGTGTAAGATTAGACATATGACCTGAAATAATCACGTCTGTTGTATGGAAACAAAATGTTACTAAATGAAGGACAAAGAGGCAGGTGTACTGTAGACATCCTCTTCCCTCCTGCTAGGAGTCATGTAGCTGAGCCCTCCTGTTGTTACTGTTATTGTTGCTCCTGTGGAGCGTTCATTACCCTGGTGCCCCTGGCAATTATAGCATCTCTGAGTCTTCTTGCCTGCCTCCTCCGTCTCAGGTGCTATCTTCTCTCTGGCACTCTGCCACCGACACGGTAAACTGGGGAATGTTTAAACTGATACTGAATGACTCCAAGATGATTTTAGATGGCTGGATGTTTTAGGTTAAGCCACAGAATTTATTTGCAAAACGCTTAGCTACTGCAGATAATAGAGGCGATATGAAGTAAGAACAAACAAGCATGGGGTCTTTTGGAGGATGACAGAAATGTTGGTCTTCAATGAAACAAGGATCAGTGACAGCAATTTGTATTCAATCCAGCTAGGAATAACAGGTCAAAATGAGGACGTCTTTGAGATTAAAACATGATGCTGTGCATTCTCACTGCGGTGCATAATTCTGCTTCTACCTATTTTCCAGTAAATGTCATTGTAAGTGAAAACATTGTTTAATATGCACGAGCACAAGACTGTTGGTGTGGCATGCTGGGAAGATGAAATTGTATATTTTAGGGAAACAAAATGAGATCACAGAGACACACATGAGAGGCAGCAGCAGCCTGTTTGAGAAACTGGCTTGTGGTGGAAGACACTGCACTGCAAGGAGGTGATTGTTCAGTAGGTAGAAGGTCGGCGGTTCAATACCTGGCTCCTCTTGTCAACGTGTCGAAGTGTCCTTGGGAAGACACCGAAGCCCAAATTGCTCCTGATGGTCAGGCCAGTGCTTTGCATGGTGGGTTGCTGCCATAGGTGTGTGTGTATGGGTGAATGAGAGGCAAAGCACTCCATAAATGCAGTTAATTTACAAGGAACCTTCAATGTTTCACTAGAATCTCCTATAAATTATGTTCACATACTAATTTGCTTTGCCAATTATGTTTTGCTGGTGAAATGTGATGGAGTACAATGTTATTAATATTACAGATAAGAATGATGACCAAAACTACAAAAATAAGACCAAAGCTCTTATAAACCCAGAATAATGTTTTTTTTAAATTATTGAATTAAACAGAAATAAATTAATTAATGAACAACAAAAAAGCATAGAGCATGACTTTACATCAAACAGACAGCTCTGGTTGCAAATGTCAGCCATAGTTAATGTCCTGCAGTTTTATAATTGAAAAATCTGCAAGTGCATTTTTGAGTCATCATTTTCAGCACGCTGTGCACAGTCAGTCTTAGCACAACACAAGTGTTGAAATTTGTCAGCCCTGATATCAGCATGTACAGGAGGCAGTGTTCGTTTTTGCAGCTGTCAAGGAAGGGTGGAGGCCAGGACCGAGGGCACTGCATGCTTTCAGCTGAGTTTGTATCCTCATAAGCAGCGGTCATCTATCAACTGCTAAAGTCCCCGTCCTGATAGCAAATGAAATCATGGTTTGATGAAGGCATTGTTATGCAGATTAAGTAGAGATCCCTGATCCCCTCGGGGTCATACAGCCCGTGCACCAGTGGCTTCAGTCAAGATGCAGATACGGTTGGAAGTCATCCTCTCTCTCTTGACAAGAAGCTACAGATGCCAGACTGCTGTTACCATAAGCCAACAAACAACAATGACTTCAAATGAAAGGAACTGAGTAGATAAAGAAAAAATGAGCATGAGAGTTAGAAGGATTTGTATGTGAAATTTCCCAAGAGACAAAGGACAAATAAGAGGAGAAATTAATCAAAAAGCAATATTTATAACAAAAACATGGAAAGAAACTAAACACTGATGCCGGCTGACTATTATGAAGGAAGAAATTGTGTTCTAGGAAACATGGACATCTAATTTTATGGGTTAACTGCAGAGAGTTAAATGAGAAGATTGATACCACTGTCATGTTTATCTGTTAGATATGAAGCTATGACTAGGAGACAGTTAGCTTAGCTTAGCACAAAGGCTAAACTTTGGCCAGAGCCAGCCTAGCTGTTTCCTCCTGTTTCTGGTCTTTGCTACTTCTTGCTGCTGCTCCTACATTTATATTTAGCTTACAGATTACCAACATGTCAAACAATCGGATTTTTTACACAAAAACCAGACAAGTTGTGGTTTAGGGGGTTTGTGTACCAGACTATTTCTTCTCTGGGCTAAGTGACTAAACCTATTTTACTTAGTTTTTTGTATGTGAAGTAATGTGTTAATCAGTACGCTTTAGTGGTTCCGGTGGCAGATTTAGTTTATCTTTGGAAAGAGTCGGGCTATTTTCCAAAATATTGAAATATTGCTTTAAACATCACGCTGTACACTATATATTATATATATATATATATATATATATATATATATATATATATAT